>JAEANM010014232.1:0-14085 GCA_017656035.1 Myanophis thanlyinensis
TACCCGGGCCCCAAGCCATGGAGCACTTTAAAGGTGATAACCAACACCTTGAATCGTACCCAGAAGGCCACAGGGAGTCAATGTAGCTCATGGAGGAGAGGTGTAACATGGGAGTTCCGAGGAGCCCCCAGAATCACTCACGCAGCCGCATTCTACACGAACTGCAGCCTCTGGATACTCTTCAAGGGGAGCCCCATGTAAAGAGCGTTGGCATAGTCTAGACGAGAGGTAACAAGGGCGGAAGTGATTGTGCGAAGGGTGCCCCAATCCAGAAAGGTCCACAACTGGGAGATCCTTCGGACCTGATAAAAGGCCCCCCTGGAGACAGCTGTGATCTGATCTTCCAATGACAGCCGTACATCCAGGAGGACACCCAGATTGCAAGCCCCTTCCGTGGAGGTTAAAAACTCTCCCCCCGTGGCCAGCGATGGAACAAGCTGGCTGTATCTGGGTGCAGGAAACCACAGCCACTCAGTCTTGGCCGGGTTGAGCTGGAGCCTATTATGACCCATCCAACTCCGCACGGTCTCCAGGCATCAGTTCATCACTTCGATGGCTTCATTGGGGTGGCCTGGGGTGGAAATGTACAGCTGAGTATCATCAGCGTACTGATAGAAATCCACCCCAAAGCCATGGATGATCTCGCCTACCAGCTTCACATAAATGTTGAACAGCAGGGGCGAGACCATCGACCTGAGGCACCCCACATATTAGGGGCCTCGAGGCCGACCTCTGCCCCCCTGCCAACACAAATTGCGAGCGATTGGAAAGGAAGGAGAACCTTCCTCCTTCCACTGTAATATGGTGCCTCCCACTCCTAACCCCCCCAATTGCTGCAACAAGATACTGTGGTTGACAGTATCGAAAGCCACCGAGAGATCCAATAAGACCAGGATAGAGGAATAACCCCTGTCCTGTGCCTTCCAAAGATCATTCACCAACGCGACCAAGGGCGTCTCTGTGCTGTACCCGGGCATGAAACCCAATTGGAGAGGATTGAGATATATCACTTCATCCAGGTGCTGAGGGAGCTGGCATGCCACCACAGTCTCAACAACCTTCGCCAAAAAGCGGAGGTTGGAGACCGGCCAATATTTAGACAGCAATGTTGGGTCTAGGGATGGCTTCTTGAGGAGAGGCCTCACCACCGCCTCTTTCAAGGCGGCCGGCAGGAACCCCTCTCTCAAGGAGGCATTAATAACCCCCTGGAACCAACATTGCGTCACCTCCCAAGTGGCCAACACCAGCCAGGAGGGGCAGGGATCTAATAAACATGTGGTGGCATTAAGGCTACCCAGCAACCTGTCCACTTCTTCTGGGGTCACAAGGTCAAACTCAGACCAGATGGTCCCGCCAAGAACTGCCCCTACCCCCTCACCCAGAGAGGCCCAGTCAGAGTCCAGCCCATCCCGGATCCGAGCGATTTTATCCTGCAGAAAACAAGAAAAATCCTCGGCCCGACCCTGCAAGGTGTCCTCCCACGCTACAACCTCTAAAATGGAGCAGGTCACCCTAAAAAGGGCGGCCGGGCGATTCTCTGAGGAAGCAATAAGGGCGGAAAAGTGAGAACACTTTGCCGTCCTTATCGCCACTACATACGTCCTAATATAGGATCGTAGAAGTGTTCGGTCGGATGCAGAGTGGCTAGCCCTCCAACCAGTCTCTAGGCATCTTTTCTGGTGCTTCATCTCCCTTAGCTCCTCAGAAAACCAGGGAGCCAATTGGGATCGGCACCGGATAAGAGGCCGCAAGGGCACAATCCAGTCGAGAGCCCTGATACCAGGTCCCTGACAGAGTCGTGTGTGTGTGCCTCCAGAAACGGCCCAACCTCCATCAGGAACCTTTCAGGGTCCATCAGACGCCTGGGACAGAACCATTTTATCGGCTCCGCCTCCCTGCAGTCAGGGGGTGCGGAATGGAAGTCTAGTCTGAGGAGTGAATGATCTGACCATGACAGGGGCTCTATAACTATGTCCCCTAAACCTAGATCACTCCGCCACTGTTCAGAGACAAAAACCAGATCCAGGGTGTGACCTCCCGTGTGAGTGGGGTCCTGAATTAATTGGTTCAGGCCCATGGCTGTCATGGAAGCCAGGAACTCCTGAGCAATCTCCGAGGCTGCGCCGGCAGAAGGGAGGTTAAAATCCCCCATGACCATAAGTCTGGGGGTCTACACCACCAAGCCGGCAACAGTCTCCAGGAGCTCAGGCAGGGCTGACGTCACATGGCAGGGAGCCAGGTATGTGAGTAGTAAGCCCATCTGAACCCTAGAACCCCATTTCACACAGAGGGACTCACACCCCGTCATCTGAGAAACAGTGACCTCCCTAGGACATAGATCCTTCTTAATAATGACCGCTACCCCCAACCCTTCCCTGAGCCCTCGGCTGATGAATAACTCGAAACCCAGGTGGGCATAGCTCAACCAGAGGGACACCCCCTTCCGGGCCCACCCAGGTCTCGGTAATGCCTGCCAGGTCCGCCTCCCCCTCCTGAATCAATTCATTAATGAGGGGGGCTTTATTTCTTATGGACCTGGCATTGCACAACATCAGCCGAAGGCTAAGGGGCCATGGACACAGACCACTTGGGGAACAGAAAGTGTATGAACATGTATTTACTACAGTTGTGGCTTTCTGGGGATCTAGGTTGCAAAATTGGGCCTGACTCTATCAAGCCTCTTACTTAACAATGGCAATTGTGATTGTAAGTTGATCACTACCTATACAGAACTTATTGCTTTTTAAGCCCTATAGGAAAGAAATAGGCAAAAACTGTACAGATAGTCATCAATTTATATCTGGTATCTAACGATTGTTTGTAGTCACAATGGGGATTAGTCATTACATGGTGAAATAATGGTGAAATCCAACTCAAAAATCTTGGAATAGGAATAGATAACCTCAAGCAGCCTACACACAGATCACCAGCTTTCACAACTACATGACCATGATATTCTGATCAAATCCATATCCATGCATTAATGTTGCTATTGTCTGTGGATGCACTTATTATACTTAGTGTTGTCGGTTCTGAGATCACCTTCCTTGACTGCAACATAGCAGGCAGTATACTTACAGTTTCATTGTTTCTATTCTGCCTTCAAGTCTGACATGTCCCTTGGGTATTTTGGGCAAGTTTTTTTGTAGTTATCATTTGTCTGTTTCCAAGGGCTGAAAGAGAGGAACTAGAACTCACAATCTTCTGATTTCTATAGTCATTGCCTTAACCACCACACTAAAGTGGCTCTTTGATTCATTCTACACCTAAATTGTTAGATAGATATATGTTCTCAATTTTTATAGTATCTCGGCTGGTTTTATTGTCTAACAATACTGCCATTTAAGCAGACATTGATGACTATATTTGGAAATCTCACTACTGATTATTCAATTATGCATTTGGAAAATATTGTCCACCTGGTCAAAGATTTTCAGACGTGATCCCATCTTTAGGAGCCTTGCTGCCGCAGTGGTTAGAGTGCAGTGCTGCAGTACAGTGTACTTCTGCTGCTGGTTGAAATCCCACCAACCTCAAGGTTTCCTTCCATCCTTCTGAGGTGGGGACTCAGATTGTTGGGGGCAATATGCTGATTCTGTAAACAGCTTAGAGAAGGCTGAAAAGTACTATAAAGCAGTATATAAATCAAAGTGCTATTGCTATTTTAAAAAATGTCATTGTTGCCCAGACATTTTTTAACACACACTTTGCTTCCTAAAACCAAAATAGAAATAAAAATCAAACCCCAGAATTATATGCTGTTAACATTTCTAGAATAGTGGGAACCAGAAGGGAATTAAGCTTGAACATACAAGTTCATATGGGAGATATTTTCCCAAATAAATATTTTATAGAACTGTTATTTTCTAAATTACTTGCTAAACTTAAACCTAATCTGAACAGGATTTTGCCAATTTAAGGCAGGTATAAAATTCAATTAATATATGCATGTAATTATTTTGCCCACCCATTTTTGCTGTTCCACTACCATTGGTTGTCTAAATAAAAAGAGTTATAGGGTTAGGTTTTATTTTTTATACTAATTTAAAAGGAACACTGTTATGTTGTAAACCAGCACCTTTAGTTATAAGGTGCCTCTAAACTCCACAGAGTCCCCACTTTTGATGATGTTAGAGAATCTGATAGTTCAAGGATAACACAAGAAGATGTCCATAGATAAATAGATGCTCTAAGACACTATGCTGCCTACCCATTCACTAAGGGAAATATTTCTTCAACCATTTCTTCGTGTCCTCAAGCTGAACAATTATCTAGCTTGAACTATTCTTCATCTCCCCTACATGTGCAAAATTATTCTCTGTTTTGAAAAAAAAATGTATTCAACCATCCAAATTTGCTTCTTCATTTCTGAAAGCAACTGAATTCTTGAATACCTACATTCTTGAAACTGATATTTACTTTCTTTTTTTGTGGCTAGCCAACAAATTGAACACCTAAATATTATTTCTTTGTTTGGTGTTGTGGTTTTGGAAGATATTTTGTTTTCTTTTGGTTTTTGTGTGGGAAGAGGTGCCTTTGAGTCAGAATTGACTCCAAGTAACTACGTGGAAAGCATTTTTCATGGCCAGATTTCGGAAGCAGTTTGCTGTTGCCTTTTAGGGCTGAGAGAGTAAATTGTCTAAGCCTATGCACCTGGCTTTATGATTATTTAAGAATAAAGGTCATGTGAGAGTTTTTGAGAAATTAAGCTAAATACTTAATCCTCAATCATTTAATTAGGCTAAATACTCTTAACCTAAACTGTTAATGAATATTCCTTCTGATCACATTTGTCAATAGTATTCCTATTCTGGTTGTATTCTAAAAAAATCCTGTGTTAAATCTTTGTATCCTTTTTTCACAAATCGCTTCATGAACAAATCAGAACTGGATTCATTCAAAGACCATTTCTCCTACACTTTCTTTGTCTACTTGGTTCTACTAAATACAGCTGCTATTCTCAAGGGAGCACAAATGTTAAAAACCCATCTTTTTAGTTTGACCACCAGTATGCTTAAGTAATACACAGAATTCATATTAATAGTTTTTAAGAATCTAATGCAGGAGTCTCCAAATCTTGGCAATGCTAAGATTTGTGGACTTCAATTCCCAGAGTTCTCCAGTCAGTCATAAATCCCCATACTGACTAGGAAATTCTATATATCATAATTGCTTCTGTGGATAAGAGTACAATCCGTAAGACTCAAGATGGGGCAAGGAATTACTTCATTCACTTTATATCCTTGTAGGGTTCTCCAAACTTGGCAACTTTAAGATTTGTTACTTCAACTCCCAGAATTCCCATGGCTGGCTGAGGAATTCTGGGAATTGAAGTCCACAAGTTTTAAAATTGTCAAGGTTGGACACTTCTGCTAAGAGATGCAAGCAGTTATCATAGTTTCAAATATGTGGCTTGTTCAAATAATTGACACAAGTGGATCATATATTTGTAAAGAAATGTATGTACATGAATCTCAGACCAGTAAATTTTTCATCCAGACCACAATAAGTTTAAAAACAATAAAATTCATGCATATTTTTAACAATTGCACATGTTGTGTAAAACAAATCAGAAGATTGGTTTTTTTAAAGGCTTTAGTAAACTGATATGCCTCAGATCATTATGTGCCCTCATGGTTTGTAGAAACTGCTTTCATTTACATGTTATGAAATTGACAGTATAACACATCTTTTCTACAATGTTCTTATTTTAAAGGACAATTTACTGTGGCTGCAGCATGCTAATTATAACTGCATTCAAAGAGAGTCTCCATGGAAACAGAACAGTCACCAAGATGTTCTATTTTATGTAAGAAATAAAAGGTTACGAGAGTCAATGGATGTGTGATAATCAGTAATCCTGGGGAAAAAAATGCATGGGCCTTTGAAAGTAAAGCATAATTTTGATAACAAAATCATGTGGAGTAATTGCTCCAGACTTAAGCAGAATACAGTTACTATTAATACTGGTATTTTCCTTAAAAGTAGCTTGGTTATGCAAAACAATGTTAGAACTCAAGATATTCCATATACAACTTATCCTATCAAAATAGAACAAGGTTGGCCTAACACACTTTGTAGATTTATAATATGTAGCATACTAATTGTCACTATTTTATATTATTTCTGTACATAAAACCACATTACCATACTTTCTTCATTCAATAAATCTGGTTCCTAAAGCAAAAATTAATTTATATTGTTTTACCTTTTAATATTTCTTTAGAATTCTTCCGATACTAAAAAAATGTTTTGGAAACTTGATTCTGTATCACCAAAAAACTTTTCATCTAGGCCAGGGATGTCAAACTTGTGTTGTCACATCATCCTCACGGGATGTATTGCAACTTTTTTCCTCTTCACTAAACGAGGCGTGGGCGTGTCCAGTGCATTATGAATTCTGGTCTGTGGGTCATGAGTTTGGCACCCCTTATCTAGGCCATGGTGAAGAATTTAATCTACAGTAACATATTTTATCCTTCAGTTTAAAAAAATGGGAAGAGAAAATAGAAGGGAAAAAACTATAGGTGGTAGAAAAAGGACAAATGAAATAATGGAACAGTTGTGGTACATCAGCTGCATCATTTTTCTCTTGGATCTTTTACAGTGTAACTAAAACAAATCAGAATTAAGTTTTGGTATGCTTTTATATTAGTATGCAATAAATTTTTCATTTGGCATATTGCAGTTATTAACAGTAACATCTGCTACAAGTTACATTTCATTAGAGAGAATAAAAAGGCAGTGTTAGCTGTTGTTGATAGGATTCATTACATTTTAAACATAGTCAAACAACTTAGAAACCTAAAATTTAAATATTTTTAAAAAATTGGTAACTGATCAATCAATTCCAGATAGGTCCAAAGCACATCTCTTATAATACCTAAATAACAATAGTAATTGTTATTTATCTGTTTTACAAATAGCTATTGTAGCTATTTGTAGAACAAATAGTCTCTAATGAAATACAAATTCTAAAATGAAATATTATTGAATAGTTTCTAAAATATATAAACATCATTGGAAATATTACACTGTACAGTAATGTTAGCCTTCTGAAGTAGAAATTTAGGAAACGTGAGCCATGAGCAATCTTAGAACTCTGCTTTATTAATATAAACTATAATTACAGCTTCTTAAAAGCCTGACATAGTTTTTCTTCCCTTTTTATATCAAGAAGAGACAATTTAGGGTAATTTTGAATTTCTTTCTCATGTTCTTCTACCTTTCCCAGTCAAGCTGGGGTTGTTGTTTTTTTGCAAATACTCCTGGATGTTTTCTTTAAAAACTTCTACTAAATTGTATGCTTGTAACACAATGCAAATTACATTTGCAAATATCCTTGCTATGAGTTATAAACTCCTCCTCTACTAAGTGACAAGCTTCAGAAGTTGACAGCCAATACATTACCTCTCCTATTATAATTCCACTTTAGCTAAATAAAATAGAATAATCAAGTACCTTATTTTCAACTTACTTCCTCAGAGAATAAAATCAAACCCAAATCACTACATCACTAATGTATGTGCATATCTTATCTGAATAAATTATTTTAATCATCAAAACCAAAACTTTCAAGGTTTTTCAGAAGGTGAACATAAGGTATCTGAAGCCATACAGATGAAATGAACAAAATGAACATCTTCATGGCAGAGTGGCAGAGTGCAAAGAGATAAAAATATTTTGGGAAGTACAAAAAATAAAGGCTTATTTATCAAGAAGATTATGGCTTTTCATAAACAGTAGCCTTACCATAGTTCTTCAATATGTCTATTCTTATTCTACTTCTTAGTCATATTCTATTCTTTATACCTGTGATATAGCTATGTTTTATTTTTACCTATTTTATATGTTTTATTCCTATATCTGGGTCCTGATTCTATGTCTCTTAGCCTTAAATCCTTGTTTCTACATTTACTCTAACTTCTACAGCTGTATCTCTAAAACTTTAACTACACTCTGTTGGAATTGTGATATTACTCCGCTCCCACCTACCTCTTCCTGATATCATCAAAGGTAAAAACTGTAAATCATTGCTTGTTATCCATGCTACATATTTAGGCTCCTAGATACACTGGTTTTTCTCAATGGATTCTTACTGGTGTCATTCTTTTTCTCTGAATAGCACTAGAGCAGGGCTGTCAAACTCACAGCCCGCAGGCCAGATGTGTCACAGGCTGGCCACACCCACATCCATTTAGTGAAGGGGAAAAAGTCATGATATAACATGTGACACTGCCATGATGATGCAAGTTCGACACGCCTAAACTAGAGAATGTTGGGATCTTTGGCCATCCTACAACTCTTCTGTTTCTTCGTCTGGCCAGATCTGTTGCTGCCCTCCTAGCTTCACTTTCTCTGTCTTGTCTACTCCTCCACCCCATTCATTCACATACTGTATGTACTCACACATACTCGCACATTCCACAATGCATTTTTTTCCTTCCTGATAGTCATATTATGCCTTTTTCATAATTTGCAAGAGGAAGGAGTCTTCAATCTTTGGCTGAACTGAGAGGGAAACAGTGAAGATGACCAGGAGAGACTATCATATCTTAGCTGCAGCAAGATTTTGCTTTCACAATCTCATTGGCTGGAAATTGTATTTGTTCTCAAAGGCATCTGGAGGGCACAAGACTAAAATCGGATGATGCTGCCATCCATATTTCTACAAAACCTCTGAAGCAAATTGTCACATCATTCACAAGGTTAATGGAGACAGTTTTTACCAGTTACATAGATGTGGCTTTCATAGAACTGCCACTAACTGCCCTCTGCAAAAATATCTAAAAGGTAAATTAATCTAGCATGGCACACCAAGTCAAGGCAATAAACATATCCATTCTTTTCTAGACTCTGGATATAAATGGGGAGAACTGTTCCGGATAATCACAATTTTGAATGCTTATTGCTATCACCCATTCTACAGTAAATATTGTGAAAACATTCAAAGGTGAAAATAAATCCAGTATTCTAACAAGGTCTAACAGAATGAATAGATCTTTCATATCATCAAAGTATTACATCTATAAGTAGTTCAAAAGGTCAAATGAAATGAAGTTTGACTCATTATGCATTTTTAATGAACATACAAGTGCATGCATTAAGGAAGGATAAGCAACATAATACACTCCAGATTACTATAACTATAACTATAACTAGCCATAGTAACTGGGGACTATTAAGAGTTGTAGTCCTAAATATTTGGAGGGCAACCCTTCCCCAGCTCACACTAAAGCATTCTCTTTATACTCATTAGCTGTCAGTGTCTCACACAGCACATTTAAGAATGTACTCAAGTGTGTACTCATCATCATCAAGCAAGGATTTAATGGCTCTCAAAGCACATTCCTAAAGTTAATCATGTATTTTGCCTTAGCAAACTGAAATCTGAATTTAGGCTGTTCACTGTGGACCCCTAGCTTTTTGTTTTTTCTGACCCTTTGTTCAACTTTTCTTTCTTTAATCCAGAATATTAATGCTTCCTGAAAAATAATAAAGCACATAAAATAGTAAAGTACTGTTCAGGCTGTTTTAGCTTATTGAAATCAAGAGATGCATTACTTAATGCTTTCAATTTAACTATATCCCAAATAGCTTCCCTTCACTTTCAATTTGCATGTGCAAAATACCTAAAATTAGTCAAGTGAATTTTGCTCAAGTCAGAAATTCCCTCAAGCACATTTTTCTTCTGTGTCAGAAAAAATGAAGCAGTAACAAATTTAATAGCTGTTTATTGCTTTCTCGTGATATCAAAATTTGCTGCCTGAGGCAGGTGCATAATACAATAATTTTGCATTATGTAAATGCCTGGTGTTCACATACAGTGTAGATAGCCCAAAAAAATTTCTCCTAGTATGCTAATTTCTGAATACCCATTCACAACATGATGTATGTGAAAAAAAAGACATAATTTCTCTTTCTTGGAAAGCATAATCAAGACTATAAAAATGCTTTATGTAATATGGCTCCATAGAGGTCACAGGGACATACCAGATATTGCCTGACTCAAATGGAACAGAATTCATCCAACAGCATGCAATTTTGTAATCATGCCTGTTTTGGCTTATATATACAAGATGAAATCTGTTCTCCTATTTCAAGAAAAAATGTGATACAATTTATGCATATATCGTAAGAAATTGTGTGCCTTTATGTTGAATTTCCTTAGTTTGTGTAAGGTTTCAAACTTAATTCACCTTTTCTCCCCAAAATGGCAACAAGGTTATTCTGCAATTGCCCTGTCATTTCACATTTTTCTCAGTGTTCTGATTTTTATAGTATCTGATTACTTTTCTCCTTCATGAATGCAATTATTCAACTAAGCCAACACTCCACAATAAGATGACCTTTGAATGTTTTTGACTATAATTTCCATTATCCCTGGTTGCTGTCATCCTCAAAATATTCCAAGCTACCCTGGTCATGCCACATTTACTACAGAATAAAGAGAAGGTAAATAAATTATTGCATGCTTTGGGGAACTCCTCCTCACTTTCATACCACTGTATTGAAGTGTGATATAGCTAATCATTGTTGCATCTTTGTCGCCATTATGAGGAAGAACAGATGGCTTGGGTCAAGGTCAAACTCCTGCAAGCAAAGGGAGATTTATCTGTTTTCCTGCCTTAAATTTAAAATATCACATATATATATGGTGTGAAATAATTATGACCTGTTTTAATGGGTATTTCAGGAGTTACTTCTGAAATTTAGAGTATGTTCATAAATCAGCATAGAGACTTCCCAAATCAGGAGATTTACACAAAAGTTAACTGAAGTAAAAAAAAATTGTGTATGTGTCTCATCACTTGAGAGTTCAACTCTCAGCTGCAGCCAAGAATTAACAAGTGATCACTAATAGCTGAATAGCTGATCTATTTGCTGTAAGGCAACTAAAGTTGCCACTGAATACAAGAAATGAAGAGTCAGAGCTATACTCATTACCAGCTAAGAATAAAATCTGTGAAGCCATATTCATAAAGGCTAGCAAAAGAATTAAATTTCTCTGAAAACAGAATATGTAGGAGATGAACAAATTAAAATTAGAGCCTTCTCCATTTAGCATTACATATTGGTTTGGCCAGATATATGGAGTCTCAATACGGACAATTGACTCATCAGTGGCTGTGTACAATTTGGATAGAAAAATAAGTGCATGAATTATTGGAAGCTCATTACACATGTTACACATCTGGCAGGAAAATTTAAGCAATCAAAAGGGTTCACATATTTTAGCACATTTACAGAATTATCCAAAATCTGTGTTAACCACAAAAGTTGTCATCAATGCAAAGTTGCCAAAATATACTTACGTTCTTCATGCCTAATTTTTACTGGAAGTAGTCCTCCAGCAATGCTTATCACTACCTCAAACTTATAAATATTCTTCAAATGATTTTGTTTCAAAGTACCCTTTATTCTTTTCCAGAAACAAAAGGAATAGACGAAGGTGTATCAATTATGGAATCCCAAGAAACTAATGCAGTATAATACTGACAATATTAACTTTATGAAGATAATGAATTACTAATGAAAAAAAATCTTTTTAACAGCAACAGTTCATCATAGTAAAGAAAGGCAGAAAAGCACTACTTGAACAAATAAAGACCAATTTACACAAGTCTGTACATGCTTCAATTTTTTTAACAATAGAAAGGTACATCAAAATATACATGGAGCTATTCAAGCACAAACTTTTCATCTATGTGGCTATGGTCTTAAAAATCACCAGCTGGTACATACCACTAAAAAAATAAACTAGCTTTAGTTTCCATCACAACCCATTCTGATTAAATTTTCTGAAATCTCAACACAGCGTTTTTATAACACTTGAGAACATATACGATCTAGGTATCTGATATTTCTCCAAGGAGCATCTGTCAGGGTTCCACACAACATCAGCAATGCAATCAGAACTCCAAAAAGACAAAGGCCAAGGAATAAGATTTTATTGAAGACCTTGTTCTGGTACAGTCTGGAGAAATCCCGAATCTAAAGATTCCCGGGCTTTCTCCACCCAAGTAAAACTGAAAGTTCCACCCCACTAATTATCACATGTTAATTTCCCTGTAACCATTTCAAAAAGAGATCCAATGACCTCTTTAGACACTTCTCATCACAGGTGTGAAGCATCCAAAGAAAGTTCTCATGAGAACCAGACTTAAAGGAATGAAAACAAGATAACAATTCCGTGTTGCTGTTTCCAACTCCCCCTTCGCCCTAGCAGCGACCTTGCAATAGAAAAAGAGTAAAAGTGTCAAGATCTAAACGGTCCTGAATTTAACTATATAAAATGGCTAATATATTACAACAGAAATCCCCTCCAATAAAACGTCCTTTTGGATCTTGACAGCATCTTTGCAATGCAGTTAGATTTTAGATAAAATCATACCCATATATTTTATTACATGATCCATATATCATGCTTTCCCTTGATATCATTACCATAATTATGTTCAAAATTAAACAGCCAACATTGATTAATCTTATAAGGATGTAGCAATATAATTGACACTAAGGGCATATCCATACTTAAAGTTTAATCTGACTCTGCCCTGTGCTTATTATTTAAATTTAAACTAATTTTAATAAAAACATGTCTGGACCAAGACACTTTAGAAACAGTTTGCAAGATATTCTGTCCAGATTTCAGGCTATTGTATCCTCCTACTGTACATTTCCTTAACCATTGGATCCTCCTATCTTTCTGCTCCAGGAAATCAGTTGCTTTTCTTCCTTGGTGCACATGTTTATTATTATATAAATGCCACATACACATAAGTATAACCATATATGTATACAAGTTTTTGTACTCCACTAACAATCTTTTTCACTCCTTTTATCATCAGTTCTAAAATATCTTAGTTGTTGTTAAGTATGTACTTTGCTGGTTCAAAAAAACCAGCTGAACTGTAGTTTGCAAAAGACATACCTTTATGCACATTTATAGGCAAAGTGCAATCATAGTTTTCCAGCTGGCAATAAAAAAAACTACTAAATTTACTTTGCTTGGTGAACTGAAATAATTTAGGTATTGAGCATTTATATTGTCATATTAGCTAAATTAAATCTACATTATCTGAGGTTTCTCTTTTCTATACATATACTATCTTAAAAATATTGTTTATCATGTAGGACTACACTGAATTTCCATGTTAAATTTTTGATAAACAGAATATACATATGTATATGTGTGTATGTAGAACATTTGTATGTAGAATATACATCTATTTAGGGGCAAAATGCTCACAAAAATGACTCTTTCTTGTATTATACTTCTTCGTTCTTATATAATTTCAACCAAGGCATTCCCAGTAACTAGGTAATCTTAAATATAAAAGGAAGACATTCAATTAAATGCACATTATACTAATTTTTCTCATACTGAGTGGATTTCTTGATCATTTAATGGAACCAAATTAGACCATAAAAAGCTTAATATTTCCAACAAACTTCAAGCCCTGCTCCTATTAACATTTTGAAAATTATCTCTACCACTGCTATAAAATTTATAATTTATCTTCATAAATAAAGTCAAAAACACTTATACTTTTTTGCACTTCCTATTCTTGTATGCTTCGGAACTTGAGAGTTGGTAGACAGTCCTGTGCTGGTCCTCTTCCTTTTTCTGAGGCCAGTTGATGTTGATTGGGAACAAGGTCCCATTCTTAGTGCCTGCTATATGTCCATGTCAGCAAGATCTGTACTTTCTCTGCTGCTGTTTAACATTTACATGGAGCCACTGGGTGAGCTCATCCATTGCCATGGAGTGCCATGGAGTGAGATATCATCAGTCCCTAATAACACCAAGTTGTATATCTCTGCCCCTAGTGAGGCAGGGTTAAGTTATGCTTTTGATGTCTTTTCTCAGTGCTTAAAGGCTGTGAAGGTCTGGATGGAGAATAATAATCTTCAACTAAGCACTGGAATCAGAGGTGAAATTCAGCCAGTACTCAGCGGTTCTACAGAACAGGCTATTAGAAACAATCTCCTTTTGTTTTCTCTGCACTTTGCAGGGTTAATCCTGTAAAGATTAACTTTACAGGGTTAATCCTGTAAACAAGGCAGTTGTTTCTAGCCTAA
>JAEANM010014233.1:0-14085 GCA_017656035.1 Myanophis thanlyinensis
CAGGCTAGTAATCATTCTGAGTGCCCACCCATCAGAGCACTGAGCGTAGACCTAGCCTGCTTCTCTGTGCCACCTACCGACACAAACATGGCACAGAAGCCATGCCTGCAACACCTGGTAGGTGGCATACACCTGGCATACACCTGCTTGCTATAGGTTCCCTGAAAAATAAATAACATATCATATATACCACTTTTTTTGTGATTCAACTTATCATATTAAGAGACACTGAAGTCTCCAACTATGATTATGAGTAGCATAATTTACTAATACCTTTAACCCATAAGACTCCTTGGCTATTCAACACAACCTACAGCAGTTGTACATCTATGGAATACATAAGTGGATTATTGAGTCATGTTTAGTAATATTTATTTATTTATTTATCAGGACTTTTATACAGCCCCCTCTCCCGAAGGACTTGGGGCGGTATACAGCCAACTAAAACATGCATATATAACAAATTTAAAACCCAGTTAAAAATTAATCAAATTAGTGGCCCATTGAACCGATTATAAAAATTTAAAAATTTAAGGACAATTTAAAAATTACACATTTAAAATAATTAAAAACCAATTAAAATACCCAACCAATAGTACTAGGCCAGACTGGCTTGTTGGAACAGAAAGGTTTTCAGTGCGCGCCAGAAGGTCTGTAGGTCCGTGATAGTCCGGATCTCCAGGTGCAGTTCGTTCCAGAGGGAGGGTGCCCCCACAGAGAAGGCTCGGATCCTTGGGGTTGCCAGATGACATTGTCCTGACAATGGAACCCCAAGGAGGCCAGCCCTGTGGGAACGCACAGGTCAGCGGGAGGCTGACAGTGGCAACAGGCGGTCCTGTAAGTATCCAGGTCCCAAACCATGGAGCATTTTAAAGGTGAGTACCAACACCTTGAATCGCACCCAGAAGGCCACAGGGAGCCAATGCAGCTTGCGGAGGAGAGGTTTTTTGCACCAACTGCAGCCTCCAGATGCTCTTCAAGGGGAGCCCCATGTAAAGAGCATTGGCAATAAATGACAAATGCTTATGGTGCCAAAAGATTCTTCGCTATTCTTGATGCAAAAACTAACACAGCTCTTCCTTTGAGTAATAATATTCTTCATCTTTAAGTTATTAAAAATATCCTTTTAAAAGTATATTAATCATCAACTACTCCCAAACATTTTTTTTCATTAGCCTGTGAGTTGACAGTTACATAATGCCCACTATTACATCCCATTATATAGTTGGACTGAAAAATCTGCTTTATACTTTCAAAGTTTTTGAAAGTTGTATATTTTAGTTTTAGATTTCTAAAAACATGACAGTAATAAAATTACATGATTAATGGTGAATTAAAAATTATCTTATGTGGGGCTGCATTTTTTAGATATATTTTTTATTAAAATCTTTAAAAGAAGAAGATAAAAACTAATATAAACCGTGGGCCTGCCCTTAAAATCCAGATGGAAGCTTCAGCTGGCCCATAATGCAGCAGCATGTAACACCTCTGATTTCTAAGATGTACTGGTTTCCAGCTAGCTTCCAGTATGAACACTGACCCTTTGGTTTTTTTTTTAATGCTATCTATAGTGTTAACAATAACATCTTTTTTGAGTTCAGTTAAGCGTATGGGTATGTTTTCTTGGCAATAAAACGGAAGTGGCTTGTAATTGCCTCCTTCAGGATAGATGTTGACTTCCCAATCAGCCAATTAATCTCTGGAGATGGCCTGTCAAAGTACTAACGATAAGTTCCCATGCCTAGATAAATTCAAACAAGTGCTGCCACTACTATGGAACTATCAGCAGAAACAATGTTCTTCTAAATTTGAAGCTGTAAGATGCAACACTTTTTCAGAACTACCTTTAAATCTCTACCACATTATAAAGTACAATTAATTAAGCACCCAGTTCTCCACTTTGTTGATTACACTATTCTGATAGCCAAAAATGCAAAGGATATGCAAAATCTAGTAATATAAGAAGTGAAACAAATATTTTAAAATCATTTTAATTGTTTACAATTAAATGCATAAAAGCACAAATTATTGAAAATAAATACACCAACCAGTCCTAAAACAGATACTAAAAATACTGAAGAGGTGGATAGTATCCTCCTTTTGGGATTGACTGCAAAGGGACCAGTAGTCAAGAAATACTTTGCAGACTAGACCCTGATAGAGTAGTGATAGAAAATATATTCAGATAGATATTCATTTTAATGTGCTGTGTATACAAAGAATGGAATTGTGAAAGGGCTTGTGACACTGTCTTGAAGCCAAATTCTTGGATTTTGAAGAACTAGGGTAGAAAAACTACAGGCAATCCTCACTTAATAACCACAACTGAATATATGATTATCATGATGGTCATTAAGCAAGTCACCACATCATTTTATGACCATTGTCACTACAGTCATTGAGAAAACTATGTTCTCATTAAGCAAACCCATGTAATTATTAAGGAATCCATTCTCCTGCATAGTAATTTTTTGCTGGAATCCAAGAAAACAAAATTGCATATCACGGTCATACGACCAAGTGGTCCTGCAACTGATTGTACATTTGTCATTTGACAAGCATTCAAAGTGCAATGACATTACCATGGGCATGTGTATGTATGTGTGACAATCATAACTTCAATGACAGGTCCTAAGTAATATTTTGGAAGTCTGTCATAAAATTGAATGATCATTAAGTGACCAATCATTAAGCAAGGAGTACCGGTATTGATACTTTGGAATACTGATGTGAATAGAATAGAATTCTTTATTGGACAAGTGTGATTAGACACACAAGGAATTTGCCTTCGGTGCATATGCTCTCAGTGTACAATAAATGAAATGGTACATTTGTCAGGAATCATAAGATACAATACTTAATGATAGTCATGGGGTACAAATACAAATGTGGAGAAGACTATTGAGAATACCAGAGATAGCCAACAAGACAGAGACATAGAACACTGAACAAATCATAGAGTTCTCATTTGAGGCATAAATGACCTAGCTCAATTTATACCATCTTGAACACATTACATAGAGACCAATTTTGTGGAGAATGCCTTCAGGCTGGGAAGATGAAGGGAAAGAGCAGAAAAGGATGATGATGTTATAGCTGAGAAGTGCACCATTAGAAGACCTGAAAGACCAGGAAGAAATCATCATGGAGAAAAGTTTACCTGTTTACTAAGAGCCTGCACTGATGGCACATAATCAATCAACCAATCAATCCAAAGCATATTTTAATAGGTTATATTATCTCTATATAAGTCTTTTCTTTCTGCAGCCATGAACATCTATAAGCCAGGCAAATTATGATAGGAGAAGACAACGAAGAATTAAGTTTTCATTTAATTAGGAATATGAACAGAGAGAATATTTTTAAAAGTCAAAATGGCAAGATGACTCTGTAATCAAAGCCCCTCACCTTTTTATAGGAAAAGACATGTTTCAAAAAATAGAGATGGATCTTCAACTTTGTAGTCACGGCTGCTATTTTGCCTTCCTGCAACTCCACAGAAGCCACAATATGATTCTAATTATAGTCAAGGAAATTCTGAAATCCTGGTCTGTAGCATTGTGTTTACCAATCTATAGTTTATCATTGTTGCATTTACTTTTCTTTCATCTTTACATTGACTAATCAGTCAAATGCAGCTATTTCATATTTTGGATTCTATTTTTATGGTTCAAAACTTACTGGCTTTTTATAAATGTAAATCTAATTTTGCATTTTTAAAAGTACTGTTTATTAGTTCTGTACTGAAATCATTTATAAAAGTCTAATTACCGCTATCATTTATGTGTTTATTCTATTAAAGGTGATCCCTGAATTAGAGGACGGGGTGAGGATTTGGCAATGGAAAGATTTATAATTGAAGTACAATTTGCATTCTAGGTTCAGAATTTACCCTGGTATAGCTTTTATGTGATTGTACACATTATCATATTGTCTGGAAATATTCTTCAGATCCATAGCATGAAAGTGCTATACAAGTGTAGAATGATTGATTGATTAAAAGCTGATCTATGCAAGAAAACTTCAGAAATCAGAACATAGAGGACCACAAATGAAAATACTGATTAGACTTCGGAGGGATAATTTTCAAGCCTTATAAGAACGACCTTGAAGACTGCCCAGCAGCATTGGTGTGTATGAATTTTTTCAAAGACAGAAATATAGGTTGATATTCCCCTGGTAATTTTTCTGATATCAAATGAAAGACAGTGGGGACACGGGAGGGAATGAACATGCCATAGAAGACCAGATTTTAATTTAGTGTCACATAAGACCCAGAAAGCTTAAGCTTTATCCAGAGTATTATTATACACGAATAAAAAACCCCACAGCTTTATTGGATTTATTATAAGTATTTTATAGATATATGCTAGTGTCAACTCAAAATTGTAGAAAGAGAATTCTGAATACATGGAAAAGAAATGAGCATGGAATCAGAAGAGCTGCAGCAATCAAGCTGTTGGTAATTATTCAACCCACTGCTGTTTTAGCCAAAGAATAAGTGAAAGGCAATTGAAAGTAAGAAACAAATGGCTGGAATTTTACTCGAGCTGAACACTCCACTCAAAATAAAGTAAATGAATGTATATATACATTTATGGATGTAAAGAACATAAATGCAGGTTCATCATTAACATCAGTAGTTTCCAGTGAGGATCCAGTAAGTGTTTCTGGAACAGGAGAAAATACATTTATATTTATATGAACCAGATATTGCAGAAAACTAGATGTACATGATTAGAGATGGATCAAGTTGTTTATTACCAAGACTAATAAAACATGACTATTGCTGGTAATAATTGTGCTGGATCTAGAGCTTAAAGTTTATTTTAGAAATTGGCTTAGTGCCAATAGTACTGAAATATTACTACTACTGTTAATATGCTGAAGCTATAATTGAAAATAGATGAATGCATATTCAAAATATTTTTTAAAAAAATACATTGCTGCCAAAATCAGCAGTGACTTGAAAGGTACTTTAGGAGAAATCCCAAACAGTCATTAATTTATTAACCTTGCTATAGAATATCTAATATGGATTTCACATAATTGATTCTCGGAGTTAAATGGAAAATATTTTTAACTACCTAGTTGTGTATAGGAAATCTAGGTTCTCCCTATATTTTTGCATATCTCTGATCTTTGAAGCACAGTGGCAACATCTCAGAAATACCTTAGAATAACAACTTGCAAGAGATACAGAAACCTTATTTGTGTGTAGTTACAGTATGACCTTAGATATCTTAAATATAAATAGCATCTGGAAAGACTGCAGATTATCCCAATTGGTTACATTGTGATTCTCAAGGACCAAAATGTTTTTTCTGCCTCTCCTCTCTGGCACCAGTCAATAATTTCAAGAATCATTCCTGCATTTTTCCATTCACTTAAAGTATATCATTACCACCCACAAGAGAACCATTCTATAAAATTCAGCACAGTTAAATACTGACTGTAGTTGTTCTGTATGTAAATGACTTGATGCTGAATTGAAGCTCCTGTATTGGAAAATACACAAGTATATTTTCTGTTTCAATAGCTGTTAATCCTTTGGAACATAAGTCTACATTGAGAAAAATTTGACTCGCACATACGTATCAATACAGACGAAAAATGCATTAGGATATTACAGAATGGGAAACTATATATCTATATCATCTACACCAGTAAATGAGTGGTAATTTGTGCTTGCCTCTTTGCTGACAAAAGCATACAAATCAAACTAAGACTATTACTTGCATCACTATAATTGTTTTATACGAAAATAAACATTTCCTTAGTACAGAAAAAAATGGTACCATATAGAGGAAATATCAATCAATTTCGCTGATAGTTTAGAGGACATTTTGTTAGTTATAGACTTACACAGTTCCTAAGAGATAAGATGTAAGTGAATATTTAACTGAATGGAATTGTCAGTGACACTGATTCAACTAAAATTATGTATCCTCCTGGCATAGATACATGTGCTTTTTCACTTGGTCAGCAGACTTGAAATTTATTGGGGAGACCACCAGCATAATTAAGTCAGTATTAATTCTGAGGAACAGAATTATAATTCAATGAATTCACATCACTGCAAATAACCTTTATAAGGAAAGCATATGCCAATGAATATAATTTGCAATTTTCAAGTTGCCACACTAGTTGCAGTCTCTCAGATAAAATGGTCAGTGAATTCATAAAATTATCCTTTCTTTCCTACAGCATAGTATCATTCTCATTGGAACATACATTACGGCCTTTTCAGTAATTCATTATCCATGTAGTAGAAATGCAAAAAAAAATATGAACAAATTCATGGGCTTTGTCCCTCTATTGTATTTTTGTTCTAATAACTTTCCTAAGCACAAATTACAAATTTACAAAGAAAGTTTTCTTTATTCATGTTTATAAATAAAGCTTTCTTTATGCACATAGACTATTGTACAATTTAGAACTCTCCAGACAACAGGTGGAATCATTGTATAGATCATCTCAGGATACCGTAAGCATGCTGATGTAGTCTAACCTTAACATTCATAGAGCAATGATATGCATTGGTCCAACTAATAATCTTGGATGATTTTAGATTGGTAATTAGGCATTCAGAACTAATTCGCATAACTAAAATTTCTACTTACATGGGTTCATACTTCATTTTTGCAAGATCAGATCATTTCCTATCTCACACGTACATGTATATAATGGTGTAAAATATTTGTTTCAGCAAAAGGACATTGATACCATATATAGCTACTGAAAACCACCTGAATACCCCTTTTCTTGTTTCTGAAACTTATACCACAGGGCTTGGTTCTCCCTCCCTCTTATTTAATATGTATATTGGGTGGGACACAATGCGCTTCAGGTCAAGCCAAGGAAGATTGAATAGCTTGGCAGCTTAGGTCTTCCAGTAACAAGGTTTTTTCACTTCAGGTCCTGGATGGGTGGCATTACTTCCAGTGGGCAATCTTGGGCTTCTTCTGGATTCACCGCTCTTGCTGAAAATCAGGTGGTAGCAGTATTGCACAGTGTTGTGCCCATTCCTAGTACAGATGCTCTGTTCGCTGTCACTCATGCCCTTATGACCTTCCATTTGGCTGCTGAATGCATTCTACATGGGGCTGCCCTTGAGTAGCATTCCAAAGCCTGAGCTGCCATAGAATGCATCTGCATTAGTTGTAAACGGTGTTGGCTAGGAAATACCCTCTTTCTCAAGATTAGGATGGCCCCTCTACCCTGTTAGCATTTTGGAAAGTCTTGAAGGTCTGGCTATGTGCCTGGACCTGGATTCCTGAATGTGTGAAGAACCACATTTCCTGTTATGCTGATACAGATAGATTATAATTACGCTTGGCTGCTAATTGTATTCGATCTCAGCCAAAAAAACAAAAAGCCTTTGCATTTAATTTATTTTTCTATCATGTTTTAATTGTTTTTATTAATTATTTTCTGTCCAGGGTCTGTCCAAGGGTTTGGAATAGGAGCTATACAAATTGAATAAATAAATAAAATAAACAAAGGGTGGTATCATACTGGCCATATTGCTAGATGAATTGTTATTTTCCAGTCATGTGAAATTAATAATTTAGTAAATAATTTTATATTTTCAACACATTCAAAGCAACAATTCTGGAAAACTTTTGGATAGGTTCTGGAAAACAGCAGAACACTTTGGGGATGGTTGAATCGGTCACTGCTTAAAATAAAAGGCAAACAATTCTGGTAGCAAAAAAGAATGTGAAGATTCTTTACTAAATGAAGAAATTCAGGGATCAATCGTTGAATACTAACCTGACCTCCAGTGTCACCAATCAGATTCAGTAATGAATCCTGGTCCAAATTATCAACTGGGCATAATTGGTTTGTCCTTATCTCAACAGACCTTAGAGCTACTGAATTTTGGCTGAAATTGGAGTTGACCGTGATTTTATAATCCTATCTGTTTAGATTTCTATTTTGCAAAGTTAACATAATGGAACTGGTTGATATTAATTATGCATCTAAACATAAAATTGATTGTCAAGTACCCAGCTTCCAAAAAGTTATCCATTTTATGCTAAGAATTTTAGCAGCAGAAGTCAAAGCACAATGTTAGAAATCTAAAAACATTTTGACAGTAAATTGTGAAGCTAATTTCAAACAGAAAACATTTATTTAAGTGCTGCTCACATGTTACTCATAGATGTTTCATTGTGATTCACATCATGTACCACTTAAGAAGTTGTCAAGGATTGAAACACAAAAAAATAGTTAAAATGTAGAATTGAATTGAAGGGCTTTTCTTGGTTGGTAACTCTGAGTGGCAGAATGAGAACAATTTTTAAAGGTATGATTAAATATAAATTTTATGAAAGGAGTCATAAAACATCATAGCTTAAGGCTCTTTAAAAAAATCTATGCATATTGAAGGATTCTAAAAATAAGACAACTTCTAAAAACTGAGAAGTAGCAAAATTATATGCTGCTATTTAAATTTGTTACATTATAACAGCTTTGTGTCAGACTCCCTTCTTTCTCCAAAATTTTGGGCATTAACTTCATCGAGTAATCATTTGATGTCACATACAGGCATATAAATAGCACAATGCATGAAAGTCCTGCTTCAAGTCCAAAAGAAAGACAGAAATAGAAAAATAAATATATTGGATGAAAATATCCTTGAAGAATTATTTCCTTCAACTATGTGATTATCCTTTCTTGTCAGATTTGAGGCCCAATTATGGGACAGAGACAGCATGGTTGCACTTGTGAATGATTTGTGGCAAGAATGTGGCAAGAATACACATGACTGTGCATGTGATGAATATAATTTGATTTGATTTGAAGAACAAGATAGGGTGGTGCTCATTGCAAAAATCAGTGGCTTTTGATGCTATGCATCATAGTATCCTTTTAGACTGGTGGTGAGGTTTGGGGCTGGGCGGCACAGTTTTGTGCTGCTGCAGCTCCTTTCATTAAGAACAGTCCCAATCAGGTTGATGTGGAGTGAGAAGTCCATTCCATGGCCATTCCTTGTGGTAGATCATAGCATGCTAGTCCTATTTTAGTCATCTATTCATCTGGAGAAGGGCCAGCCACCTTCTCCCAGCTCCAGGAAATAGACAATGGCAAACCAGATCTGAAATCTTGCCAATAAAACTATAGAGTTGTCTGGGCAGCAAGCAGAAGTCAATACTGACTCAATGCATACAATATTTAGAATAAGTAGTAGCATCTCAAAATATGATGGTAGAAAATCTACAAAGATTGCAGAATTTACAAAGATCACCAAGATTTTTCTATAAGATGGATGTTAAAAATAAAATTAAATGTAAAATTAAAAAAAAATAAAAGTAGTTTTTCCTCTCTCAGTATCATTGTGGAAAAAAATGAAACTACACTTTCAGTGATCTCAAATGATCTATCTAACTTGAAAATATCTAACTTGAAAATTCTGGAAGTAGAAACATAAATATGGAAAGGAAATATTTTATACATATATTCACCAAACATGGGGCTTCAAAAGTTATCACTTATTATTGAAGCTGAGTCAAAGAAGTAGTAAAAACCTGTAAAGCTGTTACTTTCATCATTATACACTCATAACACCTCCTAAGAGTCTTCTCAGATTACCTTGAGTAGGACCAGTGGTGGAATTCAAATTTTTTTACTACTGGTTCTGTGGGCGTGGCTTGGTGGGCATGGCTGGGGGGGGTCATGTGACTGGGTGGGCAGTTTCTGTAAACAGGGAAATAAAGATTAGGCTAGAAACAACATCAGAATGTTTTATTCCTGGCTTCCTTACAGGATTAACCCTGTAAAGTGGGAAAAACAAAAGGAGATTTCTTCTAACAAGTTCTCCAAACTGCTTAGAAAATTTACTACCGGTTCTAGCAAACCTGCTAGAACCTGCTGAATTTCACACCTCTGAGTAGGACATATTACAGTATTTTATATGAGCTTCTGAAATATGCAAAGTTAGACCAAATTCTTGTTCAAGAGAGGCCTTTTAATACTACCAGTCTATTGATATTGCTACAACTCTAGACATCAATAGGCAGTTCTGCACCCCAAAATATTGTTGTCCCATCCCAGTAAATTAAGCTATAAACCTCATTGGTGTAAGGACAGAAAAAACTAATTCAATTTAAACAACATTTTTCTCGTCTGAGATCTATCTGCTTTCATAATTGTTGTTCTTGATTAGTGCTTTGATTATATAATCTTGCCCATTATTCTTCTGAAATTATTGCAGGTTCGAAGGACTTCTCTGGTTCTAATGGAAATGAAAAACAATGAAAAAAATGTTACAAACTGTCAACTAGTTTTTGTAAGTGGTTGCACAGCTGTTGAAAACCAAAATCTAATATTATATTCAGCCATGAAGTACAGAAGCAATTGGTCTATGCTCATGAACAGTTAGATAAGAACCAAACAATGTAATCTACACCTTCCATCCATCCAAATCCTTTTTAAAAGGATTTAATAATCTATAATATTATTTTTGTCAAAAAAAATATCAAAATTTATTTTGTACGGAAACAGTCCTTTAAGCTAGCTTTAGATATTTCTATAAAATTTGATCCTTAAACCAGGATTCATCTAGTTCTTTCAGCATACATACAATTCTTTATTATTTTTAAAGTTTCAGGCATTGACTGAGGCATTGCTTTGTTTGAAATTGTCTGCCTAGAGCAGGAATGTCAAAATTCTGGTGTCACGTTGTCATCATATGACATTTCATGACTTTTGCCCTCTCTGTTAAAACAGGGGTAGGCATGGTCAGCACATGACGCATCCAGCCTGTTGGCCGTTAGTTTGACACTCATGGCCTAGAGTTTGTCTAGGTTCATAACATGGACCAACATCTATTATGGTTTGGAGAAAACAAGAGTCTTCTTCAGGAAGCTTGTTTCCTTTTATCTCCTTATGTATCTTTGTTTAAGGAAGGCAAATCAACAAAGACTAAGGATGGCATTCTACAAACATCTATAGTAGGTGTGGTAAGACCACACTTGGAATATTTCATCCAATATTCCAAGTCACCATGATATAACAAAAGATGTTGATACTCTAGAAAGAGTGTGGAGAAGAGCAATAAAGATGATTAGGGGACTGGAGGCTCAAACATACAAAAATGGTTGCAGGAATTGGGTATGTCTAGTTTAATGAAATGAAGGACTAGGGGTGACACGATAGCAGTGTTCCAGTATTTGAGCGGATACCATAAAGAAGATAGGATCAACCTATTTTCCAAAGCACCTGAAGGCAGGCAAGAAGCAATGGATGGAAACTAATCAAGGACCAACCTAGGACTAAGGAGATATTTCCAAGCAGTTAGAACAATTAATCAGTGGAACAACTTGCCTCCAGAATTTGTGGGTATTCCAACACTGGAGGTTTTTAAGAAGAGATTGGATAGCCATTTGTCTGAACTGATATAGTTTTCCTGTTTGAGCAGAGGGCTGAACTAGAAGACCTCCAAAGTCCCTTCCAACTCTGTTATTTTGTTAAACAGGAAGCTCGATGACCTCTTTCTCTAGCCATCCTCTCTGCAATGACATGTCATGAACCCAAAAGCTTAATCAGTGAGATAAGTGACTACTTTAACTAGGCTGATTACATTTGGGGAGGGGATCTAAATATACAATTCTTGCTTTCCTTGTGTATACCTTTTTATTGGTATACATTTGGGTTTACCAGGAAATTTATTAAAACTTTCATTTCTCCCATATAAGACTGCGATATGTAACTATATCTGTGTTTCAGAACTTGTCAGGATTATTCAGTTCTGTGTATTCCTTTCCTTTTCCCTTTCTATTTCCCAGAAACTGGCCTGAAAAGAGGAATCCAGGTAAAAAGGCTAAGTCAGGCTCTTGACTGTTAGGCGGGTTGACCTGAAGAGTGGCAGCTGTCATAATTATATTGACAGAAGGAACCCAGAAAGAGGAGTCTGCCAAACAAGTGTTTACCCTTATCTCCCTCTCCCAATTTGTAACACCTGTATTTAATGTACCTACAGCTATAATCCTGAAGGGATTCCTGGTTTCAAGAGCTGCCTGCCCCTGGAGATTTTCCTGGGAAAATTTCTTCCAAGTCCTTTAGAGTTTATTTTTATGAAGCTTGCACCTAATCTGTGCCAACCAGCAGAGCGTTTGAGAAGGAATTTCCGCACTCTCCACAGATCTTCCCACTGGCTGACACATTGGGTGATTCCTTCCACAGGTGGAACCTTTGGACCAAAGGACTCCTCAACCGAACTGGAGCAGGAAACCCACCAAATATACAGGGAGGAAACCTTCTTTGTATTCTCCCTTTTCCTTTCACTCTTGTAAAGTCTTCATCTGTGTATTGTAGCAGGAAATAAAGAGGACTGAGACCAGCAGGAGACTACTAAGTGACTTCATTTAAGGTCTGATCAACCAACAGTATGCTTCAGGCAAGCAGCTCCCTTTTATAGGGAGCTGTCAGCCTGCAGCCAATCAAAGTATTTTCCCATGCTGGGACTGCATTAGGTAATGGATAACTACTGCGCATGTACAAACACAGCAGTCTGCTTAACTCAGGGGTGGGCAATTACGGCTCCTTCATGACTCATGGACTTCAACTCCCAGAATTCCTGAGGGGCTGGCTCAGGAATTCTGGGAGTTGAAGTCCACGAGTCATGAAGGAGCCGTAATTGTCCACCCCTGGTTTAACTGGAAGATTTTGTATGTTTCCTTAACTTTTGAGTTCTGTTTAAATCCCAGATTACTTTTTAGCTCCAGTGGTTTCCTGATCACTGTCTTTCTTTTTCATTACTGTCACATTGATATGCTTAATTCCCCTGCACTGCTGACCATTGCCATGATCATTGCCGTGATCATCATTTTCACTGCTTCCTAATAAGGAATGTGAATGGGAAGCCAGCAGAAAGTTGGAAGTTACTTCTGTACCCACTGCTTTTTTTTTTTTTTCCTGCCCATAAAATAAGGAAAGATTTAGATGGGGGGAAAAACCCTTTGAAATGATGATCTAATGGACCATGGGTTGTCTAGTACAGGGGCCTCCTCCAACCTTGGCAACTTTAAGACTTGTGCACTTCAACTCCCAGAATTCTTTAGCCAGCTTTGCTTAAAGCTGAAAGTTGCCAAGGTTGGAGAGCTGTGGTCTAGTAGACTTTGAAACTAATATGGCTAACTAATTGGCCTTAGCCAGAATAAAACCAAAGGTGTTCATAATTAACTTGAGAAGTTAAGCAGGCATTAGAACAAATCCTTATAAATAAATAAGCTGATAACTTAATTCACAGAAGACAATGGCATTACAAGGATTTCATGAAGTCAAATATTACTTCATCTTCAATTTTGCTGTTGTTATCAGCTACATTCAACCCAAAGAAGTTGTCCAGGGCTCCTGAAACGTTACTTACCCTAAATTGGTCAGGACAGAACAAAGAAGAACTTTCAAGCAGGCTGAGAAAATACAGACTTTTACTACAGAAAAAGGGAGTTCCCTTTTTAGAGAGCTTAACTCTAGCTGTCGAGGGTGATTAAAAGAAAACTGGAGGTCATACATTGATCACATTAATTGCTTTCCAAGCAACTGGAAAATCTCACTCTGAAAAATATATTATTATTATTATTATTATCAAAAATTAACCCTGCTCAGCACTGTATTATTTGGTTATTTTTAAAATAACATTTACAAATGATAGAATATCTGCCTTTATTTCACATATCTCAATTGAATGAATGTACTGTTTGGTAATGTGGAATTAGGAATAAGATGCATATACTTATTAAAGTTATTCCCCAGTAGGCTGACTATTAAGATAGGACATAACCATTTAAACATACAACTCTAATGATTTCTGCATTTTGCTGCTGGTAAAAAATACAAAAGTGGCTGATTTGAATCTTCCTTACAAACTGCTATCAATAAATGAGAGGCAATGTAGATTCCAAACTCATGGGTGAATTATATTTTTATCATTGCATTTTGCCTTTAGGCATATAAAATCCAGAGGGTTAGCAGTGTTGCTTTATGAAAGTGGATTCAGCCAAGGGTCTACTGAAAAGCCTTCAACATAAATTAATTTGCTTGCAGTGGATGGATGGATGGATGGATGATGGGAGGGAG
>JAEANM010014234.1:0-14084 GCA_017656035.1 Myanophis thanlyinensis
TGTTTACATATATATGAAGTAACCACCTTCCCAATTACCTCCTTTCTTCCCAACTACCTCCTTTCTTCAACTTATTCTCAATCTATTTCCTACCCTCCCATTCTGCCCTAACTTACCTGTAGTCGTACCATGTATGACTGTGCATGTGACCAATAAAATTTGAATTTGAAATTTGAATTTGAATTTGAAACATAGCAACAAACTAGGTTGTGTGACTTGTACTCGTTCTCTATGTGGTGACTTTCAAAAACATTCATGCACAAAAACTCCCATGTTATTGTCGCCAAATGTGGAGTGTTTTTGTGCAGCCCTTTCAAATAGAGGCATTTTTACCGTGTTATTTTCCCTAATAGATGTTGTTGTCTAGGATTTCCACAAATGGCTCTACCTCTGTACATGCTCGGTGCCATATTTGCATGCCTACTCTTTTAAAATTATTATGAAAATTATGGATTGCTAGTTATGGAAAAGGGAACCTGATCTGGGGAGTAAGCTGGCATTAAAATTCAGACCAAATGTATTTATCCTTCTTCCATTCCTAACTAAAATCTATCTGGGATTTCGCTCTAGACCACCAAGACAGTTTGACCCTCAATCTGTAGCATCTTCGGTTGCGTCTCTCCCTTTTGATTCCCATTTAAATTCCTATTAAACAGCAGACAACATTGTGTTTGTGAGGTCCTGTCCAAAGAAAATGTTCGTTTTGCTGGCAGATCACTTGAAGTTTTATTTCAACTTTCAAACAACTCAACTGTAATTAAGTCCTGGGAGCAAAGCAGTTTTGGTAAGGCTGATGCTTGCCTAGGAATGTAAGTTGTGGGGCTGGGAGGGGGGGCGCTAAACCAAGGAAAAAGCAGGTAGCAGGTGTCCTTACCTTCATCATATCCAAGAAAAGCATTTGGGGTTCCAGGTCTGATCAAGCCAACCTCAACTTTTGCTGGTTCGGGTCCTGCTTGGCCTCTGAGTGCAGCCGATAAATAATTCCAGAAACCGAGTTGAGAAATCTCCGGCAATGCCACCAAAGGCAGATATTTCTCTTGCTTGGCCGCGCATCAGCCTCACCACTGGTGGGGCCAGCCAGCCAGCCAGCCGAATTTCCCACATGGTCTTACATTGCAGTTTGGCAGCAGAATTGGCTCAGGGCTGCGTCAAGAGATGGCTGCCACTTCGTGGGAACAAAGACCGAGATCCTTTTCAAAGGATCGGAGGGGGGGGGAATACGTTGGGTTTCATGGGGTGTGCTTGGATGGATTTAGCGATGAGGGGGCCAAGGGGGGATCTGAACAGGCAGCCTTTCGTGGGAGAATCCAAGCCAACTTTCATCCATCCTGGTTGGCTTTCTTTGGTTCCATTGAACGTCCAAACAAAATACAAGGAGGACATTCCTCGGGGTGGGGGGTGTCCATAGAGGGGAGGGTGGGAAGTCAGAGGGGCAGTGGAAGGATGGTGGAAGAGGCCAAAAAGGAAAGCCATAAAACCAACAGTCCCCTCTTTTGCGACCTCTAACAAGAAAGCCCACCCATCCTCAAACACCTCAAATGGCCAGTGGGCTGCAAATGCATTTTGATTGATGATTGATTGATTGATTGATTTCTCAAACACTGCTTGCCTGAGATGGGGGAGGGAAGAGAAAGCAAGGCCTAAGAAATTGCAAGAGGGGTCATGACGGAGAATTAGAAAAACAGCACAGCAACAGCCACCTATGCAGAATGGAGGGGTCCGTTGGGAGGGTCCCCAAAGGCCAGAGGGAAATCTAACTGCATGGTGAAAGTCCTGCACAGCCTGGCAAGTTTGTCCTATTCTATGGGGCAGGAAGCTGAAAACGGCCTTCAATCTCAGGAGCTGCCCCAGAGCTCCCTTCCCTTGCTGTCCCGTCTCTCTTGTGGGGACCGGATGAAGCCCTTTGGCCACTTTTGAAAACTCCATCAGGGTTTGACTCTGCTTGGCAGCCTCTGGCCCACATTTGCTCAAGTCCTGGGTTTTGTTTGCCTGCTAAGCAACTTTTTTTTTTTGCCCAGGACACCAAGAAACTTCAGCACGGCATTAGATTTTTTCCCCTCAATTTGTATGCTTCCTTCGTTTCCTGATCTAGCTGTGGTTTGGTTTCCATTTCTTTGGGTTCCAGATGTGCTCAAAAATGATGTGTCAGCTGAATGAAGATGAAAATAAGGGCACAGTGTGGTCACAAGACTGGGAATCACTTTTCCTTGAGTGATGGAAGGTTGCTGGGATTATCCAGAGAGCTTCATCCTTTGGCCTTCTTCCCTCAATGAGCAGAATCCTTAGTTCTTTCTTTCTTTCTTTCTTTGCAAGGGCTTGAACAAGAAGACTTCCGAGGACCCTTCTAATTTGTTGTTCTGTTATTCTTTCTTTCCTTTGTTCTCTCTCTCTCTTCCTTCCTTTCCCGCACCCCCCAAAGTCCTGGGAAATGTGGCTAGAAATCATCATAGGAATCTTGGAGAAGCTCATGATGACTCTGTGACTCCTCTCCCTTACTTCCCACCAATCATAAACAGATGCTCTTTGACAGACATGCCCACGCCCAACCTCTGGCATGGCTTTCCTTGTAAGGTGCCTAAATTAATAACACACTTCTCCGTAACACACACATCACATGGCGATATGACATTTATGGCATTGGGGAAAGCAATCCACTTCTCAAGTACTTCCAACCTCCGTGTGGCTTTTTACTGCTCTTCACCCCAAGAACGTATACAGAGAGGGGGCTCATAAAAGGGTTCTTGGGTTCAATTGAAGCCTCCCCTCCCCTTTGAGCCCTCAAATGAGGAGGGGCTGCCAAAAAAGCTCCCATCTCAAAACCTCGAAATGCATCTTGCTTTATAAGAGCTGACTGGGGGATTCTGGGAGTTGAAGTCCGTCCATCTTCAAGCTGCCAAGGATCGCTGGTTTAAAAGGTGGAATTTGAGAAAGGAAAATCCACTGTGCCAAACGTGGGCATCGTTTTGGGGTCTCGGTCTGGAAGAGAAGTGGAAACCCAAGAAGTAAACTGAGGGTAACTTGACTATGCGGAATGGGCATGGCGGTTGAGTCTTGAACCCAGATGGGAAAGAGACCAGCTGAAACCCTCCATCCTCCAGGGGGTGGCAGGAGATGGGAGGACTATGCTCTATGTTTGGGGAGATGGGCTGGCTCATAAATTGTGTTTTCTGGGCTTACTGCTGAAATTTGGGGATATAAATTTAAAGTATTTTGGCTCCGGGACAATTCTGTTCCATCCAAGCCGTTAGGGTGGATCTCCTGCTGGAGCTTTGGAATTCATTATTTCTTTATTTATCACGAACGCATTTGGGCCTCTTCGGTTGCCAGATTCTCAATGGCTTTGAGGCAGCCACATATGGAATTGCCTTGTTCTCTAGTCAGAAGGAAAGAGGCAAAGAGGCCTCTGAAATGTTTTAACCGCCCATGGCCTGCCTTGGATGGAGAAGGGTCTTGCTGGCCTGAGCTGCCTCGATTGCTTGCCTTCAGGAAGCCTCCTGAGATCCATCCAGCCTGTGAGTCAGGTGCCAGCGACTCCCATAACAACTGGAAATGTCCAACCACATTTCTCCCACCCCTTGGGTGGTAACATATAGGGGAGAGGACAGCAGTTCTGCCTCTCCTGGATGTCTGATTTATCTCAAGGAGTGACATTCCCATCAAGTTTTAATTCCCTGTAATAAAAAAAAGAGCTGCCTCTTGGAACAAAGGAAGATTGCGTGCTGTGGATTTCTTCCAAACTACGTGTTTGTGAAATGAATTCCGGAGTGGATGCGTAGGGCTGGTTCTGAATGCCCAAACAGTCCCAGAAACCCTTGGTTTCATCTCCAAACAGAGAGTATCAATGGGACAAGAGGGAGCAAGACACAAGGAGCATTTCACAAGGAGAGCCAGTTTGACGTCTAAATCAGGTTCTAGCTCATCTTTGGCCGTGGGACCTTCATGGCTGATCTTGGACGATTCTCTCAGCCCAACCAATCTCACAGGGTTGTTTTGAGGAAAACTAGATGTGTGTTTCTTCTTGACCTTCTAAATGAACAATCAGATAAATGAACACATACATTCTTCCGTAAAATAGTGGGATGTCACAGCTCCCTCCTAATCTAATGCAGGACTCATTTGAAAAATTCCCATGACTAATATTAAGCCTGAGAAAAGGATGAAGAATTCCCTCTTTAATGAAACTTGGAGGATCTGACCTTAAGTCCCTCTTCTAATGAGGTACAGTATTTGATTGTATAAGAATTGGAATGATCAACCACTGTTTCATTTCTTAATCTACAACCACCCGTTGGAATCCTATGAGTCATTCATGTGTGGGTGTCTGGTAGATAGGCCAGCAAAATTCTCTTTCATTTATATCCTCCTCCAAAGAACTGCTATAATTAATGAATACTCATTTGATTAAGATAATTGCTCAGGAGGCCCTATTGTTGAATTACTCCAGGAAATTTTAACTTGTGTTGAGGAGACTTGGCATATGCTCTTCCACTCTTCCACTACTTGGCCATATTGGATCTGGCACTCTTCTGTAACTCCTGGAAGGAATGCCATGCCATGACCTTCCCAAAGGGTGTCATTGGAGGACAGTGTAGAGTGCTAGAGAAGAACCAGTTGTAAGTTCTATCTTGAATATCTGCATCAGGTTGCTGTTTCAATTAGTGAAATTAGTTTTTTCTCTGTTAGGGTGCAAGGAATCCATGGTTAACAGGCAACTACCCAGTCCTTATGAAGATAACTTTTGTTGGGTTTGAACTCGCTATCTATTCCTTGATCTCTCCATTCTTGCATCTTGGACTTAATTTTGGATTTTGCTCAGACTGTAGTACACCTTTTGACAAAACAGGACATATATAACAGAACAGGATGGAATTTCTTAATCAGTTACCTCCAGATCTTTCATTCAGAGAAGTTTAAGACTTGGGTTCCTTCCAACATTAATGATCACTAGGTTAAATGACCTGGCTATATTGTGTGTAATAAGAAGACCAAGAGGTAACCCCCATAGAGATGGCTCTTTCATGGAGCAAAAGGTTTTATAATGTGGTCAAATGGAGTCACCTTGATTTCTTGACCTGTAACATGTTGGCTTTTGAAGTCAACCTTGACATCTTCTGGCTCTGCCTTCCCACTCATAGTTTCTAGCATGATGGCAAATTAATCTATGCAAAGGTTGAAACAATAGAATTAATCGGCAGGCAATGATCAAGTATGATAGTTTTGCTAAGATCATTCATCACCTATGACCTATATGAAGGCTTCAGTTCTGGGAGATCCTGTAAGAAGCTGTGCATTGCATGTGGGTGAAGGACTGGAGAAGCTCAGAAATGACCTGCAACTTCTGACAGAGAAAAAAGGCCTTCCCTGGTGCAGTGTCCAGTTTCTGCAGTGACCGGCCAAGAACAAAGACAGCAATGCCATCCCATCACCAGGACGGCCTGCAAGCCATGGGTGGTTCCCAAGTCTAGAAATGTAATATCCATAAAATGAGAACTGGAGCATTCTTTATAAGAGGGCAACTCTCTGGGTACAATCTGTCTGTCTGTGGTTTTATTATGTGGTTCCTGGCCTTTTTAAAGCAAAAATAATATTTTGTTTATACTTTAAAAAGAGGGAGTTTCCTTTCCTTTCTCAACATTTTTTTTGTTGTTGGACTCAGTGATCCCAGCTGTGCATCCACAGATGAAGACGCTGGGAATAATTAAACCTGCTTTCCAATCTGATAAGAGCTCAGATGACTGGGGTCTTCCATTTGCAGGCATTGTAAGGGAGAGTCAGGAAGCTTGGGAAGAATAAACAAAAGGATCTGAAAAATCTATTAGTGCTTTCTCCTCCTTTCCAGAAGATCCAAGCGATAGGGAGGCCCAGCCAGATATTCATGCTGGATGGCACTGAGCATTCCTGTGAAAGGAGGTAGAGGAGGCCAAAGAGATGGGGGGAAACTGGGCAGTTGAAAACAGCACCAGCTGCTGCCCCACATTGTCTCTCAAGAGGTGATTCCTGGAAGGAGAAGTTCTTTGGCCTTCATATCTCATTCCCTAAATGTAGGAAAGAGAGCACATCTGTGGAAAAGAGAACATGTGAAGGTGTGCATCATGGACATAAGGCATCACTTTATGTGAAAATTTGGAGACTAATTGGTGTAATTTCAGGAAAAATAGGTGGTGAGTGAGGCGTGTCCAATTCAGGTGCATCTTCAAGAGAACTTGGATCTTCATCATGAAAAGGACTTGGGCTGGACCAGCCTTCAGTGACAATTCTCTGTATGGCACTCAAGCAATAACATCAATTGTGTGGGAAACACTTGTTTTTTCAAGTAAAAAACCCCATGTGGCTTGTCAGTTGATATTCTAATTGGTGCTGTGCTGGGTCAGCTCCAAATTCTCACCCGTCTCTTGAACTCCTAAAAAGGGGGGGGTTCACAGAAGAAGTTCTCACTCGTGATCCGCTCCTTAGTATCTAATCTTCAGAATTTGGGCTGCTGACTTTGAATTTTCATTTGGCCATTGTCGCTTAGATCGACCTCGTTTCGGATAAATTCTTGTTTGAATTGTTTTGAGAGTATAGATGTAGAACTGTTGGGGTTTTTTTTTAAGACAATCAGCAGTAGCATCCTCTCTTTGAAGTCTCAGCAAGGGTCTCTCTTCAGACCACAGTGATAAACATTTCTCTGGCATTGCCTTGGCTCAGTAATTGTGTATAATGAATCCACATCACTGTCCTTTGGTGTACAAAGCCTTCTGAGAAACCCAGCCCTGTAGTGCAAGTGGACCCATGTGAAGCACATCTCCCCTACCACAGAAGGAGAAGAGCTCCTCCAAGATACTCAACTGTTAGAGGATCAGTTGTCTCCCACTCACCCGGAAACTGGCTGGATTAGCAATGGAAACTCTTATCACAGTTGACTCCATCCCTCTGAAGGTTGGGTGAAGGAGCGCCGGGCAGCCTTCGTGGCACTCCAGCCCTGTTTTCCAGGATCTCCGTGCCACAATCAACCCTTATTTCCTCCACGCCCACCAACTCTTGCTGGAAATCACATGCTTCGCTTTTATCTTGTGTGCACATTTCGCTCTTCTTTCAGCCTTTCCTCAGCACCAGAGCAACTAGTGAGGATGAAGGAAGGGAAGTTCTCTGGGCCAGAGCCAAGCGGAGATGGTGTGCAGAGTTGGTGTAGGTGGAGCCAGGGGAACATGACCAAGACTGAAAAGAAACCAGCCCTTGTTAAGAAAGCAGCAGTGGGCTTGCTGGTGGTCAGCCAGCAATGCATGCACAAGATGACCCCTGGACTTCCCCTCCCTTCTCTCCCCACATCTGTATTCTCACCCATCCTCTGAAATCCTGGGAGAAGGAAGCTCAATCAAGGTCAGAGACCTCCTTGTGCTGGCCAAGATAATCTCCAAGCCTGGTCCAGAGGGAGAGGAAGAGGAGTGAGAAATGGGAGACCACTTGGCAGCTTCACTAGGATGCTGTCACCACTACCACCCACTCCCTCATCTTAGTTGCTTTGGGAACTGGGGCTTTGCCTGCAGCCCTTTCTGTGGTCATGTTCTCCCTTCTCCCTTGGTCCCTCATTTCTGTCTAGCATCAACATGCTTTTGTTTCCTACAAATGGGGGGTTATAAAAGGCCCTTGGGCTATTCTCAAAGTTCTGCAAGTTTATTGCATACAGCCACCTTCTCTAAGGATGACCTCCAGAAATAGTATACTGTACTTTTATTCCTTTAGATTTTAGCCAGGATTGTTTCATCGACGTCTGTGGGAACGTTCCTTTCTTGGAGTTTGTGGTATTCCTTAAGTGCAATGAATATCTTGCTTGCTTGTTGTTTGAAGGCTCAGAGGTTGGTTTTGTACCGAGACAGAATAAAATAATTTGGGAAAAGTGATTCAGAGAGGTCTGTTTTGAGCTCCCACAGCAATAAGTGTTTTGAGACTAATTTCTTTCTTTCTTTCTTTTTTGACCTTGTCCATTCTGGATTTTATTAAAAAAAAAATCCAACCTAACTGAAGAAAGGTTCAAGCAGAAGTTTTGCTCTTGGATGAATCAGTTGTGAATCAAAGAACATGCGGACACCCCAAAATCCACCCTCATGACTGTTTCAGAAACCGAGGGGCAGGGATGACTAAGAGGCATAGTGAACTGAGTTGAGCAAGACGGTCATTTGAACCTGGCATAATACATTCTGCTATGTTCTCACATGAGTCATCCAAGCCGTTGTTGGTTTATTGTCTCTCTCCACATTGTATAAAAGAGACTCACTGGTTTTTATAATGTAGTTGGGATAATAAACTCTGTGGGGTATGACTTCAAGGTGTTGAAGCAGCTGGTGATGATGTGAACAAAGGACAGCAAGCTTTCCCTGCTGCTTTCCAGATGTTTTGGAGAGCAGCAGCTCCCACCATCTCAAGATGGTCATGGGATTTATACTCCACCATATCTGAGGGCAGCAGATTAGAAGAACATTAGGCCATTCCATCAACATACGTGATGATGCCTCATCGTTGGTAATTTGTGTGGGAAAAGCAAAAACATCCTGGAATGCTAAGTTGCTTCAGGCAATGGCGGTTAAAGCCAGATCCTCTGTCAGGAGCCACCCGGCTTTTTGCTGATATAGAAGATGAATTGTTTGGAGGAGCTGAGCACCATTTGGGTTCAAAGAGTGTCAAGATGACAAACAAATCACAAGCATCTCTACGGTGAAGTAGTCTCAAGCTTCCAAAGCAAGAAGTCATAGCATGGACTCTGGAACCTCTGAAGTATTCTCGTGTATTTATTAAAATATTTTGAAGCTGTTCCTCATCTCAGTGAGTTTCCAGGGCAGGACATTAAAAAAAAAGCAGAATCCATCAGCCTCAGGAATAAAAACCAAGTAGCCCAACCAACAATCTGGAGTCAAGCACCAAGTGTGATTTTAAACTATGAAACAATTGAAGAGTTATCAAGAGGAGAATGGAAGAGCAATCTAGATACCTCCTAACTTTTGACCTGATGGAAGAGTCTTTGCCATTCTGCACTTGTTTTGAGATCCTTGGATCCTGTTTAGTTCCCAAGCCCCCATTCTCTAGAAGAAGTTGCCTCTGATGATATGACAACCTTTGCTGGTCCTTGCTGGTCCTTCATGCTTAATTCCAGGGGTTTCCTTCCCATAGCAGGAATGTTAGACTGAGAAATTTGCCGGGACGCAGATTTAGCAAAAGATCACCTGAAAAGAGGTGGTGAAGTGAGCTGCTTATGAATTTCTTCACGCTGTTGCTCAAGAAAAAGACAACTCTGTAGTTCTTCCACACTGAGCCAAACACCCTGATGTTCTTAATCAAGTGCTCTTTCATGATACAAAACACATAAAAAGCTCCATTCTCTTTGGATGCCCTTCCTGAGAAGAACTGTGTTTATATCTATTTTGCTATAAGCTGCTGTGAGTGTTTTAGATAAAACATCCTCCCCCCATTTTTGTTTTTTGTTTTTATTTCTTTATTTTGGCCACGTTGGTGAGAAGTGATGTCATCTCCTAACATCTTGGCAGGACTGTATGGAGTCCCCTCATCTGTGAGATCAGAAATGGATTTCCATCTGGCTGCAAGGTATTCTGAAGGGCAAGCTGTTAAGGTCTCTGGGGTATCTGCTTTTGGGAGGGGGGAGTTGAGAAGAATGTCCTGTTTCTTTATGTCCTGGTCAAGCTCACCCAGGAAAATGGTTGACCATACACGCGAACAGTGGAGAACTTCATAGCCATGTTCCAAAGAATGTAGAAGATACACGTTCAACCATCAGATGCCTTGTGGATGTCTTTACCAGCTGTGATCCTAGGATTCCTCCTTCATACAGTATTTAGTGGGGCTGTGGATGACCCAAAGGCTTGTCTTTCTCTGGCCCATGGGGCGGATGGAGAAGAGGACCTAGAAATGGAACCTAGAAACGAAGGAGGTCTAGAAATGGAAAGGGAGGTGTTGAGCATCATTTTCTCCAAAGGAGGGGAAAAATCCTTTACATGACAATAAAAATGACATGTCTGCCAATTAAATACAGTTGATCTCTTCTGGGTGATCCTGAAGGATCAGCTTCCAACTTCTCAGAGTGCACTGGCTTAATTTGATTGCGGCATTCCTCAAAGGCAGAGAATTGTTGCAAGAAGGGCTGGGAAACATATTTATTCATTCCCATGAAAGCCTGAAAATTAAGAATGGGGGGAAAAACCGGGTTAGAAATAACAAAAGCAGCAACTATCCTCAGCTAATCTACGAGCTTTGCTTTGATGGGCTTCCAAAGCAAACGGCCAGAATGCCAGCGCCGGTTGCCCTTCGCTGCAAACAGAGGTGACACAGCCTCACACAAAGTGCGTGGGAACTTTCTGATGACAGGATCGGCTTTGGCTCTCCTCAAAGTGAAAGAGAACAGATCTCGAATGGGTTGAGTCACGCGGAGGCCTGAGACGTCGGCAGGGTTCCTAACGGACTTCGCAGAAAAAGAAAATAAAGCCACTTTAGCTCTTTGTGCATGTCCTCAGGTCCCCTTGGATAGGAATTGGTCAGGGCAGTAAATTAATATAATTTGGCTGTTGCTCTGCCTTCCAGAAATACAAGCTTTTTTTAAAAAAGGATTTTTATTGGAACTTTTAAAAAAAAAAGTGAAAAAGTAACCCAAACTAACATAAAGTAAGGAAGAAAAAAGAAAAAGAAACAAAAATTCAATACATTCAATAAAAGGAAATAAAAAGAATATTGGAAGATAGTCCTTTGTATTTTTTTTCTTTCATTCCTATTTTTTCTTAAGTTGTTGGGAACGTAATATTTTCTGTTTTAGTGAGGATAGTTTACCTGCTACAGAATGGAAATTTAATATTTGGGACAATCTGGGACAACCCATCCCCATGGCCTGCCTTCCTTCCTTCCGTCCTTCCGTCCGTCCTACCTACCTACCTACCTACCTACCTACGCAACATCTTGATTTGGCACACCATATTATTTGGTTTAGGGCTTAATTGTCAACACTAGTCTTCTTCCGTGAGAGCTTTCAGCACTTCCAGCTCAGGGGAGAAAGAAAAATGCGAGAGGCCGTCATTTCTGCAGTGAAAATCTGAAAACATTTCACCAACTCTTTCTTCAAACGGTAACTTGAGCCTGCTGACATTTCCAGGTTGGCCAAGGATAGAGACCCACTCCCCAGTGTGGAAATTCACGCAGAAACATCTTGATCACAAAGAAACATCTTAATCGTGACCCAAAGGTGCATTTTGAAAAGGCAACTGGACTTTCTTGGATTTTTCCTGGAAAACGTTTCACTTCAAGAGGAATCTTCCTGGATGAAAAGTGAAACATTTTGTAGAAAAAAAAAAAACCCCAAGAAAGAGCAGTTGCCATTTGGAAATGCACCTGTGGGGCAACCATGACCTGGATGGTTGAGAATCTTCATAAGCATCTCAATTGTGACTTTCTAGCTTTTTTGTAGCAGACAGTTGGCCACTTCCTTCTTGCTGACCACTTTTTGGTAGCTTGACCACGTTTTAAATTAGCCCCCATCCCAGGCTGGCCCCTCCTGCAATCTCTTGCAATATCACCATCAAGAAAAAAGGGTCAACCAGCCGAATTAAAGACAGAGCTTTGGATCAGAGTTGGATTGCAAGATGTCCACGTGGTTGGATCTTCTGAAATCATAATCAGCTTTTAACATCCAAACCATACTCTAAAACAGTGTTTTTCAATCTTGGCAATCCCGAGCTGCATAGACTTCAATTCCCAGAATTCCCCTGAATTTAGGGAGTTAAAGTCCACACATCTCAGAGCTGTTACGGTTGAGAAGCTCGGCTCTAAAACAAACATGTTGAAGCGATCATCTTACCGTGATATGACAAGTTAAAGAAGTTGGTGGATGTTTACAACTTGGAAATCCCTTTCCCTCTTATTTTCTCTCTCTCTCTGGAATCTTTCTCCTTTTTAAAGTAAACTTCAGATAGAGATCAAACTCTATTAAGGAGCTTTCTTTGGGTAGCACACTGATTTTGGAAGTAAATCATCCACCTGTCATATTCTGTTTTTTTTCCAAAGCAAAACAGAGTGAGCTTTTCCGTACTGAAACCAGAGTAATATTGATCTGACTTGTCTTTGAAGAAGGAAGGCTCAGGTTGCTTGGGTATTTTTTTGTAATAGAAGCAATTAATGAATCCCTCTCTCTTCTTGGTGAGTTGAAACGTTCATGTCTGTTCATCTTATTTGGTAATTAACTAGTACGTTCAGCCACGTGGAAGGGGATTTTTGAGAAGGAATTCCACCATCACCTGACTGATCCCTTTCAGTGGTATTGTTTGCTTTTTTCTGGGGTGTCTTCTAAGTGTGGGAAAATAAGTACCCTGAAAACCTTCTTAGATGGTAAGGAGCAGGGCCTGCAGGGATGAAGAATTTTAGCCATACTAGTGGAAGGAATGAAAATAATGGTGGTCTTTGCAGAAGAAGATCAGGTTCTAAACTTGGAAGGCCATCAGAATGCAGAATAACAGAATCGGAAGGGACCTTTTTTTGTGGGGGGGGTCTTCTAGTCCAACCCCTGCTCAAGCAGGAGACCCTAGATCAGAAATGTCCAACCTTGGCAACTTTAAGACTTGTGGGTTTCAGCTCTCAGAATTCCCCAGTCTGCGTTACTGGCTTTAATCTGGAAATGGGTCTTAAGACTGCACACGTTATGGTTAGACGTTAACCTGTATTCATTGGTCAGAGTTGTGTGGTCTTTCTTGAATGAGACATTCCTTCGTGCTTCAAGTCTTGGGTTGAAAACCACTTTTCATGGTTCAAACCAGCCGAGATGCAGCCAGATGGGGCTTCCAACTCAGCAAGGGTGGGGAGGCCGGATAAACAACCATGAACTTCCTTCTTGCCCCTGAACCAATTTCCAGATCAAAGTGTGATGGTCTGCTCTTTTGAGGCAAGCTTGTTCAGGAGACAAGTGGAACGGTTGCATGACCTCTCCTTCTCCTCCTCCTCCTCCGCCGCCGCCGCTGTCTCTTGGGGGGCGGCCTGGGCGTTGCTGCCGCCGCCGGCGATGCTGATGGCGCTGCTGCTGTTGCGGCTGCCGCCGCCACGGCCCGCGCTCGGCTCAGCGCTTCTTTTGTTCCATGGCGGCGGCGGCGGCTGCTGCTTTTCCTCGCCGGCTCCAGCTGCAGCAGCGGCGGCAGCAGCGGCGGCCGCAGGCAGCAGCAGCGGCGGTGACGGCCCGGGCAACTCCAGCCCCGCCCCGCGCCGCTCCCCCAGCCGGGCGATTGGGTGGCGGCCGCGCGGGGGCAGCAGGGGCCGGGGCTCGGCGGGAAGCGGCGGCGGCGGTGCCTGGGATCGGCAGGCGGGCGCGAGGCCAGCGGCGAGTGCGGAGCGGGGTGGTGTTGGTGGCGGCGGCGGCGGCGGCTTCTCTGGCTCCTTCTCCGCCTCCGGTCCGGTCCCCGCGGGCAGCATCCACACGCGCGCACCCGGCTTGGCTCTGCCCAATCTCGGCTGCGGGGAGGGCGGCGGCCCGGGGATTGTTGGGTTGGCCCGGCGGGTATTGTGACGGGGTGGGGTGGGAGCGACAAGGGGAAAAAAGAAAAAAAAAAAACGGGGGAGAAGAAAAAGCGGCGCAAAGGCGGCGGAGAAACCGGGGTGGGTGCGGACCCGGCCTGGTTGAGGGTCGGGCGGGGAGGCGGAAAGAAGGCGCGGTCTTCAGACTGGAGGCCGAAATCCCCGGCCTGTTTTTGCAGCCCTGCAAGACAGGGGAACTCTTGGCTGGCTGGGCGGGTTTGCACCGCGCTGTAAAAAACGCTCTTGTCCGCCCCGAGCAAATGGTTTAGCGTGAAGCAGGTTTAGTGGGTTGTGAGAAGGGAGCTGTTGAAGAGTTAAGGTGTGTTCAAAGGGTTGAAAAAGGCAACAAACACACACACACACACACACAAAAGGGCTGTTCTTCCCTACATTGAGCTTTGGACAGGGGGAGGGGGTTTCTGGGGAGAAGACCCCCCTGCAAGAGGTGCTCTGAAGATATTCTCCTGATCCCTCAACCCAGGGGTGGGCAATTACAGCTCCTTCATGACTCGTGGACTTCAACTCCCAGAATTCCTGAGCCAGCATGGCTGGCT
>JAEANM010014235.1:0-14084 GCA_017656035.1 Myanophis thanlyinensis
ATGTTGTTTTATTGGCTGTGAACCGCCCCGAGTCCTTCGGGAGAGGGGGCGGTATATAAATCGAATAAATAAAAAAATATGTGATTGGTGTCAGTCTGAGATATCCATCATGATTTCCCCTATGGCATGGGAGACTTGTCATAGTATTAAGCGTTGTATAGGAAAAGTCTTTATTTAAAATAATACATTCAGTGAAAAGCATAAGTTTATTTTATAGGCCTACCAATGTTAATGTTTTCATATCCTTTAGAGGGCACTCTTGTGCCATATCAGAAGACAAGAATTACTGTAGTTATAATATTTAAGTGGAAAAATAAATATTTTAGCATTTTTATTTCAACATTGGTTTAACTTTTATAGGAAGGAGTATTTCCAGGATTAATTCCAATTTTAAACTCTTACCTTGAAAATATGGAAGTGGATGTGGATACAAGATGCAGCATTCTAAACTATCTGAAACTAATAAAAAAAAGAGCATCAGGTATGAATAGACATTTGATGTTATAGGCAGTTCTCAACTTAACAATTTAGTGAAGGTTCGAAGTTACAACGGCACTGAAAAAGAGACATGACCATTTTTCACACTTATGACCATTGCAGCATCCCCATGGTCATGTCAAAATTGAGACACTTGGTAATTGGTTCATATTATGACTGCTTCAGTGTCCCAGGGTCATGTGATCACTTTTTATAAACTTCTGACAAAGTCAGCAGATTCATTTAACAACCATGTTAGTAATTTAACCGCAGTGCTTTACTTAACAATTGTGACAAGAAAGGTCATAAAATGGGCCAAAATTCTCTTAACAACTGTTTCGCCTGGCAACAGAAATTTTGGTCTCAATTGTGGTCTTAAGTCGAGGATTACCTGTATATGGGTTGTCAAGTAGGAAAAAAATGGTCTTCTAGAGATATAACATCTAAATCCCCAAGTCTGGAATTTACATATTTCTGGTTTAATTTATTCCATCTCTTGTATATCAGCTCATATTTACAAATAAATACTTGATTTTCCCCTAAAAGGCTAATAATAACTGTTGTTTTTATTGACATTTTGTCCATTATTTATTATTTTGTCCTTTATTTATTTTTTTCATGATTTTATTATTTTTTACATATAATACCCTTTACAAAAGTATAGGTAATACTCAGAATTTTTTTGTTATTGTTATTTTTTCATTGAGAGATCTGTGGTGGAAAACTTATCCAGCTCATTGAGTTTACAGAATAGTAAACTAATGCTTTGCTTTTAGCTCCATTGAATACCCTTTGTATGTAATATGGAAATTTAAGGTGACATTTTAATGAAAGCTAATACTTAAGAGAAAGTAAATAGAAAGTTACATATTCATATGGGGAGATAATGAAGATAATTTTAATACATATCGTATGATTCTCCACTAGGCGAATTAATGACAGCTGCTAGATGGATGCGAGAATTTGTTGCAAACCATCCAGAATACAAGCATGATAGTGTGATCTCAGAAGAGATGAATTACAGCCTGATGTGGAAATGCAACCAAATTGCACAAGAGCAAGTTGAATGTCCCGAGCTGCTTGGAGTGGGCTTAAATAAACTAAAGTACAGTGGAATTAAAGCCACTTCTTAATGAAAAGTTTTAATTTGATATATAATCTGTAAAATATCTAAAGGAACACTAGTCATACTACTGCAGTTTCATAATGTGAAGATCAAATGGTTTTATTACACTATACAATGGCCAATCTCAGCTTTCTCTTAAAACTTCCTACAGTAGGTACATTCTTCTATTTAAGGTTTATACTATGTACATGTAAATAATATATATTTTTGATTTAATACCGGTGTATTTTAGTATCATACTAAAAGTCATTGTGAAACCAACTTACAACTTTTTACATACTTAATCTGGAAAAATGTATTGTTTATCAAACAGCTTTGTAAATGTAACATATTGATTCTTGTGTATTATCTGCATTCCAGAGCTGAACGTTTACTCTGACTGTTGTTTTCTGGAATGCAGTGAATAACCTACTGTATTTTTTTTAATCAGAATCTGATTCATACTTTCCTGTTCTGCAGTACAAAAATGATGCAATCTTAACCTTGCTGAAATTAGTGCTAGAAAACTTAACTTACATCTATAAAACTACATTTGTAGTCACAGCTAAATTCACAGGTTTGGATTTAAGTAGATCTTGGTCCCAGTCCTAGTAGGATTAATAAAAGTATTTCCTCTTAAATAACTTGGGTGTAAATTAATATTATGTTCTTGTTGCAGGAAGCTCCTATCACCACCAGATTTCAAACTCTATGAAAAAGGCATGACATGTAGATTAGCAACCTGAGATGCAGATTTACTCTGAATTGAAACCCACATAACTTTTGGATCGAAGTGTCCTTTAGAAAAACATATTTTAGCTCTAATGTGGTTTTTATAAGATTCTATTACATGATACAGGAATTGACAAAGCACCCAGACCAGACTTCCCTTCCACTTTTTGATATGTGATGTAGCTGGTCCAATATGTGAAGAGGTCAGGTTGTTCTTACTTATTTTAAAACAAACATTGCTAAATCTGAAACCTCAGTGCAGCAGTTTGGGTTATAAAAAATAAACCAAATGTGGCAAAACAACCAGCAGAAGAGTGTACATGTGTACAATCCTTTTAACACCTCTTACGTGATATACACATACTCTTCAAATTTTTCTCTGCTACATAACTATGGAAAGAGAAATCATGAAAATGCATGAATGTTTATGAATCAGCAATCTGAAGTATATAGGAACTGTAGAAAAATACAGCCAGTTTCTACCGTTGTACATTAAAAAAAGATTTAACCCAAAGGTTTTAATACTACATGCCTAAATGATGACAGAGTAGTGAATAACTTTGCAGCAGCTTGTGGAATTAAAATCAGTGGTTAAACTACGGTATGTATGAGAAAGTGTTTTTTTTATTTGGTCATCCTAAACAGCTCATAACCTGATTTCCCAGGCTATGCTTCTTATAAGAGATAGCAATAAAATTCTTCCCCTCACTTTTTCTTTATAGTACGCATCATTTTCATGTATCTCCATACTAGATTTTTTTTTTATGAGTTGTAGTTTAATGTTTGAAGCTGGGGGCTTAGATCTCCTATATAGCCATTTGTCTGCAGTAGAAGCCAAGAACTATTTCTGCTCCCAGCTTGTAATTTTAACAAACTTTGTACATCCAGGATAAAATGAAGGTTCCGCCAACAAAAATCTCTAAACAGTTCAAGTCTCAACTTGAGATACTACTCAACTTTATTAATGTCAGGTAAAAGTCATATATTATTATTCTGTCTTGACATTCCAAGGAAATGTTTCTTTTAAACAACATACAATACATGGAACTGAATGGAAGAAATGGTGCCCTATAAATGGTGAAACATGATTTGGTGAAAATATTTGAATAACATTGCCAGAACAGAGATTTTCTTCACTCCCTCATGGTAGATATTTTAAGATACTCCAATCACATGAGTAGGAAGGCTGGAATAAAATTTTCTGGATTCTGATAATTCTGCCATACTTTTTTCCATGCAGATATTCCTAACTTTGTTTTTCATGATTATAAAAACTGGGCTATTCCACACTAAGAAACCTGTGTGAGAGCTTTTTTTTCAATACAGGCCTTTGAGGGATAGTGATAATAGTATGGGTGCATTGGGGTATAACCAGCTGCATGTCTGAATCTCATCTCACACAATGTCAACTTTACGCGGTAGACCAGATAAAGAAGCCTCTGCAGGAAATCTGAACTATACTGAGATACAGAATCTAGAAAGTCTGATTGTGTGTTATCTTTGCTCCTTATGCCCCCATTGAGTCAGGAAGGAGTCACCCTGAGTGCCTCTTTCTGATGCAGGCAATTCTCAACGTGATCAGTCACTTAGTGGCCATTCAAAGTTAAAGTGGACCCCAAAAGTTATTTATCTGCCCTATCTCTTTTCCAAGGCTTGAGAGATGCTTGTTCAAGGCCATCTCTGGCTATGCTGTGAATGGGTAAACTAAGCTATAATGTGTTTTGCTTGATTTGTAATTGAGCCAAGAGCGCATCTGGATTTAGTGAAGCCAGAAGATTCACACAAACCCTTTTTTACATTTTTTGAGAAGAAAGGGGAAGGGGAGTTAGGAGTCCTTTAAAAGATCTTTAACATTATAGTAAAATGTAATTACTGTATTTTAATAATTCCTGGAAGTGAACCTATTACTTTTTATGAGAGTTACATCAAAAGAATTTTTTATATTTAGCAATTCCACTTTGTTACAGATTGTTTTCATTAGATTGGGCCCAATTACTGCAAACAAACTGATTCCTTATACTAGAAAAGGCATTTAATGCAATGCACTGGAAATAAATAAAACCCAACAAAAGTCTTGACAAATAAGCTATGTTCTTGTTCATTGTGGCCAACATTAATCTAAACATTTAGAATTCAATCGCCTATTCATCATTGTAGACATTTTTTTCCTCTTTGTGGGGCTCCAGAAAAAAAAAATGCAAATTAAGATAGTCTCATCTACAGTCAAGAAATCGTTCAGAGATTGTTCCTGGGGAGTCATTTGTTTAATGTATGAGGTTTCTTTAATGTATGTGGGAGGGAGTAGTGTTAGACATTCTACAAACAAATGACACAACAAAATTAAAGAAGACAGCAGTTTTGATTTATCAAAATAATATCCTGCTTTATCATTTGCCAACCCTAATCATTAGCACATTTTAAATATTTAAATCAAATGAAACTGCTCCATGATTAGAATTACTAGAAACCAGGGAGGTATTTTTTCCAATTCTTCATCAGTTCAGTAGATAAAAAGAGTGGGCCTGCTCCAGGTCCCATCCAACAAAGTAAGGTGATCTGATGTGATCCAGGAGGTGAAGCAGTTACAACACCTGCCCCCCTGGAACAGCATCTTTCCCCTCCAGAGAACTGAGCAGTGCTCACTGTTTTCTTCTGAAGAACCTCAAAAGGTCCAGCTGCAGGTTTTATATGTTTTTTTATGTTTTGTATGTCTTTTGTGTGTTTGTTTCAAAGATAAAAAAACTTTATAAAAAAAAAGGTCCAGCTGCAGGTGGGATGTAGGCTCCCTAGAGCAGGGACTTTACAGTTGTGGGTCTGCATTTAGAAGATCACTGCTTTTCTTTCTAGTTTGTGCTGCTTTTATAACCTTGCTTTTAAAAATAAAAATCTGAACACTGTACAGAGCAGTGATGGTGAACTTTTTAGAAACTGAGCGCCCAAACTGCAAGTCTTGCGTGTGCATGCCCGGCAGAGAGCTGAACACCAGCTGGCTGGGGGCAGGTGAGGTATCGCAACACTGGCAGCTCTGCAAGAGGCGAGATCTTTTGCAAGCTTCTGTTTCGTCATTTGCAGGGAAACAAGTTTCCCTGCAAACAATGGCAAGAAATGCAACAGAGAAACACGGTGGAGCTGAGCTGGGGTGATGCCATGCATGCCCACAGAGAGGGCTCTGAGTGTCACCTCTGGCACGCATACCATAGGTTCGTCACCACTGGTACAGCATATCAACGAATTGAGTGAACTTAAAAAGGTGAGTGTTATATAAATAAGTGATAACTTATAATAAATCAACCAAAACCTTTTCCTGGTTTTCATGACCCCGGCTATTTGTTTACAGCTTAATTTGCAGTTACAGTTTAATACACTTGTTTAAACAGAAGGTGGGAGAGAGTTGCTATAATTGCAAGAAAGTTGCAAAGGAAGCTTTAAATTGATGGGGCAACTGTGGTAATTTAAAAGGGGGTACTCAACAGTTCCCTATCCCCTTAAATTCTTCATTTTATGGTCTCATCGAAATAGATTAATCATACCAAATATGCAGCATACCAATGGTTGACTCTAGTCTAGATGATTAATTTTTGCCATCATAATTTTGAAATAGGCCCAAGCTGATCGTGCCCAGATGAATCAATGCATTCACATGACGCTAATTATCAGCTTTCTGGCACAGGGCAAGATGTTTTCTTGCGTTACACATTAAAGTTTCTAGATCTAGGCTGAAAAAAAAAAATCAAGATTTTTTTGCTACATTAATTCTTTGTTGACACTTAGTGGTCAATTGGGCTTTTAGTCCAGATCAGGTTGTCCTAGATACGGTAATTTTAATATTGAAGTATTGACTAGTCACAAAAGCTGGTAATGTGCTAAGGCAAACATATAAAAATTATATACATGGCAAAATATTACATTTTAATGGTCCATGAGCTTTTTGTTTTATTTTGGCCACTTATGGAAAGCTTTCAACAGGTATCTGAAAGAAAGTAAGCAAAAAAAGCATACCTATGCTCCAATATAAATATTAATATATTTAAGATTATTAAATAATAAGATTATTTTCTCCATACCAGAAAAAGCAGGACAAAAACATGCATAAAGTGGGCATGTTTTTAACACTACGTCTTTTTGCACACAAGGCCACCCCTTCCATTAATCAAAAGAGAAATCCACCATTGTAGAAGAGTTGATGTACTCGAAAAAACACGAAGACCTCATGATTCCATCCATTGTGTGAGATGTTAGCTAGAATACAATTGTCCTTGCTCTGAGTTCCATTCATGGGCAAAAAATATGGTCCAGGAGAAACTAAAATGGCCACAACATTTCACAAACCTTTCAGATCATAACTGGGGACTGAGTTGCACTTTAGATGTTATTGGACTACTACTACCATTAGTTGCCATGGTCCATGAGATCTGCTCACACTATTTGGGGAACTGCAAGCTCCTCATCTTTATTTTATATACTGATGAGTTCATCAATTCCTTCCCAACCTCTTTCCTGTTGCAGCAATGTCCATTCTTTCTATTCATACATAATTAAAATCCATTATTGTTTAAGCAGTTGATAGAAATTCCATAAAACATTTGAAAAATTAGGGACACTGTACCTGCACTAAATTCATGCAAGTAATCTGTATACATAATTAGAAATCTGTATTTATTAAATTTATATGCCACCCATCTTACAGTCAAGCAAATCTGGGCTTCTTACATTATATTACATTATGTAATCATGAGCTCATGATTGAAGCAGCATTTCTATCAATAGCATAAATGTTTAGGCTTAAGTCCAATATGCAGTAGAACAGCCTATTTTCTGAGCATACTAGTGTCAACGTTCTGACTGACGAACCCAACCAAAGCAGGCATAGTCGAGATGTTCCAATCTCTGAATGCAAAACTTTATTGAGTACATCATTTCGGCACCAATGAGACCAAAATCAGATCTAGCAAATTCCCGCACAAACCCACATAATTAAACTATAGGATTCTCCATCGCCTTATTAGAGCAGGTCACGTTGTCCAATTGAATTTGTTTACATTGTTATGAGAAAAGACTTTTGCTTTTGCTGATGTGTCCTTGGCTCTCACGGCTCAACTTCCTGATGCCTGGAGCACACATTCCATCTCGCCTTTCCTGCCCTCCTGGTTTGTTGGCAAGCTGAGAAGCAATAATGGTTGCAACAGCAAAAACGCAGTTCAAGCTTGACAACTAGCTTCTTATATATGGAAATTAAGAGTTCAGCCCAACAGCTATTCCTTTACAGTTCAGCTCCATCTAATTATCTACCACATCTACAATACAACCCCCAGATATTGGCCATGTTCATTGAGACTGGGATTATGGGATATAGGCCAAACTGTCTACAGCAGGGGTGGGCAATTGTGGCTCTTTCATGACTTGTGGACTTCAAATCCCAGAATCCTTGGGCAAGGCAATCTAAATAAAATGGAGAAAACATTGTGAGGTGTAAGTGTAAGGAACCCTTTTCAAATGTTTCCTCCATTTTATTTAGGTTGCCTTGCCCAGGGATTCTGGGATTTGAAGTCCACAAGTCATAAAAGAGCCACAATTGCCCATCCCTGGTCTAGAGCAAGGGACCTCAACTACCAGGCCACGTGGTTTGTGGCCTGTTAGGAACCGGGCCACGCAAGTGAGTGAAGTTTAATCTGTGCATGCATGTGATCTAGATTGCACGTGAAAACACACACATACACCCGGTCTGTGGGTGACAGGTTTCCTTCCAAAACCAATCCCTGGTGCCAGCAATGTTGGAGATTGCTGATCTAGAAGAATAAAGGTTAGAGAGGAATAAAGAATCTACATTAAAGCATCCTTATAAATTCTAGCATCACTGAAATACTGTAGTTATATCATCTACTGGCTAATTTTTAATGGCTCATTTTTATCAGCTAATACTGTAACATTTCTTAAACAAGCTTCATTCTCCAAAAATTTGATTTGGTCAGCATGTTAAGAGCTATAGCCCTCTTTCCTGGCATCCTTTCCAAACTTTTCTTCTTTTCTTCCCGGAGAGACAATCCCCTCTACCCACACAAGACAGTGAATCTCTCAAGTGAAAATGTTCTCTAAAGATGTTTCCAATTAGTTAAAACAGCTAAAATCAGCTTGGAGACCACTGATTGTATGGCTCACTAGACAGTAAGAATTAGCGTTATTTACAGATGTGGGTGAAATGTATAATTATTGATATGAAAGAAGCTGGCTATGCTTTCCAAGGTAACCTGTTCAATGGTGCTTATCAAAAAGATTTTAGAGAAATGAAGTATAGGGTAGGGCAATGGACTGCAACAAAAACTGTACATAATCAACCCAGAGAAGAAAAAGAATGATTTGGGTTTGTTGGACTGTCAGCCTCGCTAAATTCAACTTCACAGTACTATTGTGTATGCCAAGAGCTTGATTTGATTTGATTCTATAGATCCCTTAGTTATTAATCCCTTAATTATTTACAATAATGACCCATATTACTATGACTCAGTCTGTCCTTTTTTTCTAGGACAGGGGTGGGCAATTACGGCTCCTTCATGACTCGTGGACTTCAACTCCCAGAATTCCTGAGCCAGCCATGTTGAAGTCGACGAGTCATGAAGGAGCCGTAATTGCCCACCCCTGTTCTAGATTCTTGCTTATACAGGCAGAAAGAGATCAGGTCATTTGAGAAAGCTGGAAAAGTGACTAGAGCACGGGTACCAAACTCGCTGCGTCATGTTGCTGTCACATGACCTTTCATGACGTTTTTCCCATTTGCGGAGCTGAGGTGAGCATCGCCTGCACATGACGCATCCAAACCGCAGGCCACCAGTTTGTCACCCCTGGGCTAGAGTCATTTGGAGATAGACCTGGCCAAGATATTTTCCATTCTAGGAATCTTAGTCCTCAACTTACAACCACAGTAGTGACTGGAACCTCCGTCACTTAGCAATACAGACATGAAGTCAGTCATCACGTGACTGTGCCCAATTTGGTCATTAAGTGAAGCACATGGCTGTTAAGCGAATCTAGCTTCCCCCATTGACTTTGTTGGTTGGAAGCTGGATGGGAAGGTCACAAATGGCAATCATGTGACTCTGGGATGCTGAAACCATTGTAAGCACATGCTGGTTGCCAAGCTCCCAAATTGCAATCATGTGACAGCATCAACTCTGAAACAGAAGTATGAGGACTTCACACATAAATGACAAGTAAGCTGCTTTTTTTCAGTGCCATTATGATTTTGAACAGTTGCTAAATGAATGGTCGTAAGTTAAGGACAATGTATATAGGGAAAATCACTGCTTCTCCTTGCATAGTATGTTTTGATTTTTGCATTAAATCACTCTCTTCTCAGAAGCATTTACCTGAATGCTTCAGTACTTTCATTTACGTGAACATCATATGAAGCAGAGGCAAAATATCTTCTATTTAGCAGGGCTGAATAGAAGGAGTTAAGAAAGAAAAGTAAAAAAAACCACCCACATTTTATTCTCCATCAATAATTTCTCTTTTGGTGCATTCTTTTTATAATGCAGGTACACATAGGCCAGCAAAGTCTGAGTTTATTAATTAGCAGATATATACAAACTCAGTACAATCTGCATGCCCTTTCTGCTGTGCTATAAATCACAAAACAAAAATAAATCTATTCCCCAAAACACCTCACATACACAAAAAGTCTAAATCCAGGAAAAAGGTTTACTCAAAGTAGATGAACATGTGGCACATAAAATTGGACTGAGTTTTGCGCACTTCCATTGAGAATAATGGGTGAGTTGAGAAGACACTCAGTAAAAAAATAATAATTAAATGCAGTTTTTCCATCTCTCTCCATGAAAAGCAATGTACAGTAGTCTGAGACTGTAGCCTCAGGAGCATAAATATGCAGTACCCAATGCAATACTAATTGCATATGGGTGTGTTAATTTATAATTTCCTTTGATCATTCAACCCTGTTTCTAATCTGTCCTGTGCAGCCCTGAGTCAGCTGGCACCCTGCCCTTTCTTTTGCACTTCATGGCCATCCATGTTTCGCCTTCCATCCATACATTCTTCATAAATTTTCATTTTTGGAAGATGAATGAGATTCTAGCTCCCACAAGCTGAGAGTCTTCCTGGAACGAGGTCCTTCCTGGCTATTCAAGGGACCAACTCAGCCTTTTAGAAAGCAACTTGTGATTTAAAAAAAAAACACATTTATTTTATGTATTATTAAAGGCATATGCCACCAGTCTCGCCTAGATGTAACTCTAGGTGGCTTACAACAAAGTAAAAACAAGATAAAACATATAAATATTAAGATGATAAATATTAACATTAAAATGAAGGGTGTTTGTCTGTGTTTTCTTTTGTGGTTATAATGTACACTGAAGATGGCATTTAATTTCACTGTAAGAGGTGCAATGACAACAAAGTAAACTAAACTAAATTAACAGTAACAAAGATGGCAAGGAAGGGAGCAATGTCCAAACAAGGTGAAGGCGGAGTCTTATCTCAGTCCATTAACCACCTCTAGAGTGATACATTCCCATCAGAACCCCAAGCCAATTGGCAGGCCCGGGGTTTTAAGGTGCCTACAGAAGGCTAAAAGAGTGGGTGCAGAGTTCACCTCAAGGAGCACAGTGTTCCTCATGATGGGATCCACTGTGATGATGCCAACTGACAGTTTCCAGATTCCTCTCCAGATGTCATCTCAGAGGATGAACCAGTTCCAGCCACATCTCTCGGTAGCTGTCTGAGTAGTTTGGTTGAAACACAGCTGTAGCAGGACAGCCCTGAGGCTTGTGGGGTAAGCATGCAGCTGCTGCCAGTCAATGATGATGAAGAGGAACTGCCTTCTGTACCTAATCCAAGAACACGTAGGGCAGAAGAACTTTTCCCAGTTTCTTTTTATTGGTGTTGTAGTAGTAACATTTTGGTTAAGTAATACATAAATGAAATGTTCATTAAATAGGAATGCCTCTCCTCTCTTCTCTCCTCCTCGCCACCCCACCCCACTACACTACATTCCACCTCCCTCTCTCCTTTCTCCTCTCTGCAGCTGCTGCAGGTCAATGATGATGAAGAGGAATTGCCTTCTGCATCTGATCCAAGAACAGGTAGGGCAGAGAAAAGGCAGGAGCAGTGAAGGTCATCCCAATTACTCACGAGGAGGCAGCCTTGCCCTTCTTGATGGGCTGCACCAGAAGCTGGTTATTTAACACAGCAGAAATAGGAATGCAATGCTGGGAATAATTCGTTCATTTTCTAGCTGCATGTTTCCTGGTTGTTGTGATTCCTGCCTTGCTTTTGATTGACACCGTGCCTCAACTGGGATCGTGCCTTGTGAACTCTGGACTTTTTCTTGCCTTGTGAACCCCCTTGTACTGTGGATTTAATTTTGCCTTATTTTCTCTTCTTTGGGAAACTTTCAAGTGCCTTGTGGACTGACTGGCTATTGCTCTGTGGACAAGCATCACTCTGCTTTTGGCTGGACTTAATTGGCACAGTTCTGGGGATTGGGTGAAGGGAATTGCTGAGAAATGTTAATAAACCCACTAAACCACAGTTGTATGCAGGGGTGGAATCTGGCCAGTTTTGCTACTGGTTCGGTGTGCACGCATGCACACCAAACACGCTGCAGTGTGGCTCTTTAAACCTCTTTTACAGGCACCAGAGGCAGCTGGGATCATCAGGAAGGCTCCGTAGATGCGCCAAACAGCTGATTAAGGTAAGAAACAAAGCAAACAAACCCAAAGTTCGTATAAGGGCAGGGGCAGGTGGGTGGGGCCAATTTCAAATCGCCACTACCGGTTCAGGCAATGTGGTGCAATCCAGCTGAATTTCACCACTGGTTGTATGTATATGTGAGTAAGTGGGACACCACATCTATGATAGAAAATCCGCTTCTCCTGGACCCCGTCTGCAGGAATTCCTTGAGCAACAAAGTCCATAGCATTCCCCTTCTGTTGGCATGAGTGGGCCGGCCAGTTGCATTGGGGTGAGACAGTTTCTCAAGAAACTTGGATCAATGTAAAGGACTTCAAAGGTGATAACCAACAACTTGAATTCAGCCTGGAAACAACCAGAGAGGCTCAAGAACTATCCGCATGACTGAATTCTGTGCCAGCTGTAGCTTCTAAATAATCTTCAAGGCTGCTATCCTTTTTTCATTATTATTTCTCCAAGGAAGCCAGTTTTATAGCTCTGTTCATGTATCACTCTAAGCTGCAATAAACCACAAGTCAAATTCAGCCCACGCCATGGATTAGTAGGCAATGCAAATCCAAGGGATTACCTATTGTGGGTGCAGGTAATTATATGATGCTTCACTTCCTAAAAATGAAACTTGGTCATTCAAGATGTCATGTTAGATAATGAGCTCTTGTACTATTAACCCCTGATTCTCTAATGGTCTGAAATGCAAAATCAAAACCAAGGCCTACCTTCCTCTCTATGGTCTTATCAGTAGAAATACAGGATGTTGTTCTGTTCCAAATCTGATAATTACCAGCTCACCTGGCAGCAGCAATCTAAGGCGCTTATTTTGCCTATCAGGTCTCTCCAAGACACCCACTCCCAAGACATCCCCCGCAAAGATGTTGTCTGCAGATGTCTTTGGGGTACTTGGACACCACTACTGTGAGAGCTCCCTACAACCTGTAGGGTTTCTAGTGCAATGTGGGCGATATTAATGAGAGCAGGAACTCTGAGTCATAGACTGTTTTTTTCACCCTGCCAAAAAGATTAATATTTAAGGGGGGGCACTTTGGCCCCCAAATCACAAGTTTTACCACCATGTTCCAATCCTTTTTGGGTAAGGTCATAAGAGGTCATCCACCAATAGTTAGAGCACCTGTTGAGCTACTTGTGAGTCACACATGGGCCACAATTCACAATGTGGCTGTCTTTGCTGAGTAGATTTCATATGTGAAAGAAGCAAAAATTCATGCAAAACCCATCCGTCCAAAGCAGGGCCATCGTTGCAATTGAAGGACAAACCAGGAAATAACCCTTTTTTTAAAAAATGGAAATAATTCATCTACTGAAAATTCTTTGGTGCTCAAAACTGGCACTGGAGCTTAAAAAAGCAAACATGTCTATTGGCATCCAGCATCTGCTTTTCATGTGCGGTTTCCATTTCCCAAGCAGTGTCTGTTTTTTGAATAAACAAACCTTGCCCCCACTTCCAAGTAAATTCTCCTCATGATTTGTCCAGATTTTGTTGTCTGAATCACTATTTGTTCCAAGCAACAGAATTGCAGAGCATGGCTTTTTTTATTTTTTAAACCCACATTGGCTACGGCTGTCAAAAAGCAAACAGCTCCAAATGGTTCTCTTTGCCAGCCAAAAGGAAAGAGGTGCCAGGGGCGGGACTGCAAGGCCTCTCTTGCTAAACCACTCTCTTATCCCTTAAAGAGAGAAAGGGGCCAATGGAGTCAAAAGAGAATATGGGTGGGTGGTTAAATCCTAATCCCAGGAGGTGCTTGTGGATGTGAATGATTGGCCAAAATGGTGAAAGCCCTGGCAGGTGTGGACAGTACTTTGCCCTTCTCTTCAATGGAACAGGCAGTTTCATCCATGAAGTGACATGTCCTGCAGGCACTACTAGTCAAAAAATTTCTTTGTAAAACTGTGTTCTGTATTCCTTTTACCTAAAGTCACGGGTAGCAGTGGTGGAATTCAAATATTTTTACTACTGGTTCTGTGGGCATGGCTTGGTGGGCATGGCTGGGGGGGGGTCATGTGACTGGGTGTGCAGTTTCTGTAAGCAGGGCAATAAAGATTAGGCTAG
>JAEANM010014236.1:0-14083 GCA_017656035.1 Myanophis thanlyinensis
ACCCCGAGAGCCCTGTCTCTCAATGCTTAAGGTTGCTCAAGATTGCTTAAAATTGTTTAAAGATACTTAGGTTACTTTAATTAGGCTTAAGGTTAAATTGTTACTTAAATTAAATTAAATTATATTATAATTAAAAAAAGACCAAAAACAAAATAAAGAGGGTCGGAGCAGTTGCGACGACAGCCTGCCTCACCGGCGCCATCTTGGAAGACTAGCAATAGCACTAGCATATTAGGTAAACAGGGTCCCCCTCCCCCCAAATAATCCATGTGCACTTACTGGTAAAGTACTGAGCAGGAAAAAGGAAAGAGAGATTCTTGTTACTCTTTCTGGTTTTTCTAAGTTTTGGGGAAGTGATTTCTCTTTCTGAGCAAAGAAAGGGAATATATTTAGAATTCTCATAGGTTCAGGCTGGGTTGGAGGGCAGAAAGAACTTCAGATTATTTGTAAAGAAAGCTCTTCTTATCCTGACCAATTCCTGCCCTGAAGCTTTTCTGAACAGACTTCCAATGTTGGTGCTTTTTTTTGAAATAACTAGTTACAAAGCTGTCTATGTGACTAGAATGGGAATCTGATCTGGATTTGTTTCTAAGGAACATGCTGATTTTTTTCTTCATCTCTTGAGTTGCGTACCTCATTGTCCATTGCTGTTTGCAAAGAAGTGCATTGATACAAATTTATATATTTAAAGCGGGTGGCTCATCACTGCCTTCAGAAAACCTGCTTGCATTTTTAGGAGGTTGTTTGTTGCAGAGACAGATAGAACTCACATTCCAATAAATTCATTTTGTGTGTCTCGGATTGTTTTCAAGAATAGAATAGAATAGAATAGAATAGAATAGAATTCTTTATTAGCCGAGTGTGATTGGACACACAGGTAATTTGTCTTCTGTGCAATTGGAGGAAATGCCTGTATGCCTCTACATCCCAGCCATTTCATTCTGGCCAGTTTGGGGAAAAACCATTTAAAGCAATTTTGCTACCTGGTTACTTTCATAGGATTTGATGCTATGCAACACTGAGGAATTGTGAATACCCACCCCTCCCATCTGCCTGTCAAAGATTACAGATCTAGAACCATAGCAAACAGAAGGCTTTTAATGCTTCTCAGTGCATTTTTCAATAGTTTCAAAAAGCAAACTTCCTTTGTAATCTCCTCCATAATATTCTATTGTGATGAATGTTTGGAAAACCACTAGACAAATCTATGCAAATACATGTGGAGAAATACATAGAGCAGTAGTGGTGAACCATTTACTTACTGAGTGCCAAAAAGTACGCATTTTGTGCGTGCCATCTGCATTTGCGTGCGGCTCCTCCACATGCACTGCATGTGCAACTGCACCATCTGCACATGCATACAGCTATTGCACATGCAATGCATGCACGCTGCTTGCAGGCACTCACACACACATGAGCAATCGTGTGTGCATGCACCTGAGAGTTCCGAAGACCAGAGCTCTGATTCCTGCTGCAATCGCACACATGCACAGTGGAGGCCCGAAGACCAGCTGGGTCTCTGCAATCATGCATGCATACATGCGCAATCCCATGTGCATACTCAGCTGGAGGTAAGTTGGCCAACAGCTTGTGTACCCAGCAAGATGGCGCTGTATGCCACCTGTGGCACCAGTGCCATAGGTTCACCATCACGGACATAGTCTGTATGTATGTGAAGAAGAAATGCTAGAAACTTATTTGCTACTTTTTGGGACAAGCTCATAACTGGACTGAGTAAAAATAAAAGCACTCTCAGCAATACTCATTAGTATAGAAACTAAACCAAAGTGAAAGTATTTTGAGATCTACATGTAATAGGAGATCAATATGTAGTAAGGACAAGGATGGAAATTATAAATTGGCTTTGAAGTATCTTGAGAATGACTAGCAAAAGGAATAATTAGTGACAGAATCGATTTCAAAGCCAAAGTCGTCCCTCAACTTGTTAAGGAACAATCTTAAAAATAATATTACCAATCTGATGAAATTATACTGAACTATAACTAACTATGATTAAAGATACCTTGTATAATATTATTATGCATAAATGGGGAACCATCCACTTGAGAAATTCTACTTTCTCCAATCTTTGTTTTGCACAAGAAATAATATTCATCTAGGGACTAGAATCTATTTTCTTATGAAAACTATCGTTTATTATTGGTATGATTAGACCTGTTTTTTCAAAATCCCATTCAGTTCAATGGAGATAATTTGCAGTTAAGTGAATACAGGATTGTATCCTAGATTTGTATCCTAGATTTCCATTTAGGTGTACCTAATTTGGGTCAAGACATGATTATTACATGCAGAACCTATAACTTCTTTTATGAATGAAAGTCAGAGTTAACCTGATACTACATTTAATAGAATTTAATAGTAGGCACAATGGGTCAGGGATGGATGGGGCTACCTCAGAAATATGAGCTTGGGGAATGGAATATTTAATTCTTCTCTTATGTTATTATTTATTTCAATTTTCATGGCTGCCCATCTCAGTGTTGTGACTCAGGACAGTGAGTAGCTAATTGGATTAATTTCCCTAATTAATCCAAACTGATATTTCTTCATGGGCTTGGCAATAGAGTAGCTGACAGGCAACAAATATTGGAATACAGATAGTTGTCACTTAATGACTGCCTGTTTAATAACGGTTTGAAATTACAACCATGCTGAAAAAGTAATTTATGACCAGTTCTGGCACTTATGACTGTCACAGCATCCCTAGTCAAGAATTGGATACTTTGAAACTGGCAGATGTTTACAACAGTTGCAGCATTCCACAATCATGTGATCACCACAGTGAGACTGACAGAGACACCACGTCACCACAACTTGCATGCTTCAAAGCTGGTTTCTGTCACATAGAATCAATGGAGAAGCTGGGGTAAAATCACAAGTGGTGGTCTCATGATGAGTTGCTTGCAACCTACAGTATGTTGATTCATTTAATAACTGTGGACAGAGCGAGGTGATAAATCCATTGGGATCATGTAATCTTTTACTTAACAACCACATTATTTAGCAACAGAATTGTCAGTCCCAATTGTAGTCATTAACCAACGGGTACCAGTTGTGTTATCTACAGTCATAGAAAGAGATGGCATGCAAGTGTAGCTAAACAAAATAACCATGACCACCTGTAAATGGTTATTTATGCAGGGTATTTTTTTGTTTTTGTTTTTTTGAAATATTAGCATTTTTCTCCAGATTGACTTCTCTGGCTGTCAGCATCCTCAGATAATTGCTCAGTTATCCTGGGCTAACTGCACGTTTTATCATCACAGTTCATCTCTTTGGGAGAAAATCCAGTTACCTAGAATCATTCTGGATTCTACAGTATGGTGCCCTTCAGTCCTAGGTAGTAATTTATAAAGACTTTCCCATTAGAAAGAGTCAAAAGAGATATACTTCTATCATTATTCACTGTAAGAATAAGATGGCATTTTTCTCCTGTTGATCTGTATGTTTCTGCATTTCTGGATTCTGCATTTGCTGTACGATGTACAGCATTTGCACACACACACACACACACACACAATATTTTCCTTGGTTGTCTTGCTAGAGTGAACACTATTTTTTATTCTTCACTGGGTGTAGGTGAAGCATTATGACTGAGTTACAAATCAGAAAATCCCTGGTTTGAATCACATTTCTGCCATATATTCATTAGATGGCCTTAGGCAAACCACTTTCTCCCACCTTCAATCTTCCAATCTAAAATATGAAAGATAATAATATTGACTTAACCTTGTGGAGTTGTTTTAAGAATTATTGACTTTAAAGTGCCATTGAAATGCACTTGGATGCTGCTATTGTTAAAAAAAACAACCATTAGAGCTAAATGTAGGAGAAACAAAGAAAAATTTGGAAAGAACATCCCTCATCACTACCAGATTTGAATGTGATTTATACCTATGAATTTAAATATAAAGCTGCCAATATATTATCCTATTTTGGCCCGAAGAGGTGACACCCCAAGAACTAAATCCAGTCCTCTGTTATGAAAATATCAATAGTCTGATACAATCTACACAGTTTTCAGAAAAGGGAAAAAAAGAGAATTTGAGTACAACACATTCATTTTTTTTGTTCCCTTTTTATTCTTTTCATCTCCATGAAATTTTTGAAAGAAATTATGTAAAATGACCCAGTACTTTCAATCTATCTGTCCATCAGTAAGGCAACTTATTATTTATTATTTAAATAATAAGTAAGACAATGGGATAGAACAGAACTAAATTTGGTGAGACAAGAAAAACCAGAAAAAAATGTTTAAAATGATCTGGATTTGAATAGGTGTTGTAAAACTCTGCCCCATTTTTATATGTTTTGTGATGTTGCATGTATGCATTACGGGGAAGGTACTGGTGTCATTGTGACAGGATATTGATTTGTTATTTTGATGAAAGTCTTATTGCTGTGGATATCACTGTGCTAATCCAACGAGTCCTTTAATATTATAATAACCACCCAGAACATATCTAAAGGATTAATTCAGCTGGAGACTCTATTTTCATACCTGTTTGTCAAAGCTAGACTCAGGAACAAAGCAGGACCTTCTGGGTAATGGCTTTCTATTTCTAAAACTATTTTTTACTGTCCTCTATCCCTATGGTTTCAAACAATTATTTATGTGCACCTTACCTGCTTGCACACATACCAGTATAGTTACGTCTGAGTGGGGTCTTTATGAGATGCTGTTTATACTGGTGATATATCTGTTTTTATATTTTTATTAGTTCATTGCACTTTATATTTCTCATCTTCATTATATTCCATATTGAAAAGATATGCTTGATATCATGTTCTTTCAGCATTAGTTTATTTTCTGCCTCAGTTTCCCATAGGTAATGTAAGGAAACTGAAGGTATACCATCTCATACAGATGTTTGGAAGATGGGCAAGATGCAGATCCTAAGATACATTATATAAGTGAGTCAAACAAGTCACAGTTGGTGTGGTGCTATCTTAACAGCCTTGGCTCACTGAATCACACCTAGTCAGTACTTGGATGGTAGACAACCAGAGCCATAAACTACATTGAGAAGTTGAAGAAATATCTGATGTAAAAAAGATGTTGAGACTCTAGAAATAGTGCAGAGAAGAGCAACAAAGATGATTAGGGGCTGGAGGCTAAAACATATGAAGAATGGTTTGCTTGAATTGGGTATGTCTAGTTTAATGAAAAGAAGAATTAGGGGTGACATGATAGCAGGATTACAATATCTCAGGGGCAACCACACAGAAGAGGGAATCAACCTATTCTCCAAAGCACCTGAGGGTAGGACAAGGAGCAATGGATGGATGCTAATCAAGGAGAGAAGCAATTTAGAATTAAGAAGAAATTTCCTGACAGAAAAATTGATAGGTGGAACAACTTGCCTTCAGAAGTTGTGAATACTCCAATACTGGAAGTGTTTAAGAAGAGATTGGATAACAGTTTGTTTGAAATGGTATAGAGTTTCCTGTTTAAGCAAGGGCTTGGACTAGAAGATTTCCAAGGTCCCTTCCAACTCTGTTATTCTGTCTTGTTATTCCTGGAAGAAGGCAACAATAAACCACTTTGCCAAGAAAATAGCATGGACATTTTTACATACTTGCCAGTAAAAAAGTGAGAATCTGTGTAATTTTACTCTGTTTCACAGGAAAGAAACCATACATTAATAACATGATTTCCTCTTATCCAGTATCTCCATGAACATGGATATTGTTCAAACTGTCCTGTACGCAGTTTTTACTCCTACATTGCTAAATGCAACTCAACTGATTCTGCAGCTGTGTGTGGGAGAAAATTGTCTGGCAGCACTGTTTCATTCTACTATAATATTTGGTTGACAACTGCTAGAATTATCAGATCTGGGCTGCAAAACTTTAGTTAACCACCAGTAGAGTAATGCTAAAACCTCTAATTCTGGCTGTCATCTAGGGCAGGAGTGTCAAACTCAATTTTTTGAGAGGCTGCATCAGCGCTGTGGTTAACTTTGGGGGGGGGGGCAGGTGGGCATGGTGGGTGTGGCCAACTGGGTAGGCGTGGCCAGTTTGACACCACTCCCCAAACTGCTGGCATGTTTCCTCTTTGCACTTGGTAGACTGGGCTGAAGCCACACTGGCCCAATTTTTCCTCTTTGCATTCAACAACTTTAAGATGCATAGACATCAATTATATTCCCAGCATTCTTCAGCCAGCATGCTGGGAGATGAAATCCACACACCTTAAAAAAATTTCTTTCACATTCAGTAAACTGAACTTTTCCTTGTTATTACAGTTTTAGCAAGTGGAAACATGAATGCTGTTAAAAACTGTCCTCCTTGAAGGTGAGGAATGATCCTGATTAAGAGGCCTCATGATAAACACTATCAAACTCTCCCTTTTCAATCAATGATGTGGATCCATCTGAAGCTGTTTATGAGCAAGTGATCCTCTCTAAGACAGGGGTGTCAAACTTGATTTCATTGAGGGCTGCATCAGGATTATATTGGAGGGCCAGAGTGGGTATAGCAAGGGTAGTCACTCGTGTCAGGGTGTGTGTGCCTGTGGTGGCCTGAGTGCCACCACTAGGAAGAATACTAGTTTTGTATGTCAGGGAATTTTACTTAATTGTTTTTAAACAGGAGAAAGTATTCAAAGATACCTCTTACACACCCCGCCATCAACTTCAAATGCTGTTCTCTGAATAATGTTGGGCTGATGCTCTATACTAGGGACCCTCAAACTTTTCATAGGTCACAATCTATTTTTTAAAAAAGAATATGCAAGCCTAATATTAGAAAGGGTTCACATCTGTAAAAACACACATAGGTAATACAATATACTGCATCCAAACCATCCGAAACACACATAGGTAATACAATATACTGCATCCAAACCAGCCATTTAAAATGGTTAGTGAGGAAAATTAAGATGACTTTTTATTTCTCCCTCCTGCAATTATTATTTGCAAAAGTTAACTGAAAAATTTTAATTCTCATTTCTTATTTCATGTGAACAGAAAGATTTAACTTTGTTCTCTCAGTTGCATACTTCTGTTATGTTTTTCTGAGAGTTCAGTGACGGTTTTTTATTTGCTCTTTTTGGTTTACTGTGGGCCAGTTCTACCTAAAGGTCACTTCGACCCTGGTTGCAGACTGTGGGTCAGATAACTGGAGCTGCAGATAAGGATAACACTTATTCGGGACTTCACTAACGTCCCATTCTTGTCCTGTGAGGTTATTTATTATTTCTCTGTTATTAGTTTGGGCAGCAACAAGCTGGGAATGTATGAACGTGGTATAATTGAAAGGCATCAATAAGGCTTCTGATAGTGCTGTGGAGATCATTTGTCACTACCATCAGCAGCTTTGAGAAGATATGTGGATAATTTATTTCTCTGAATGAAAGTTTTGGGTTAGAATTTTCTATGATTGAGCCAACATTCCATCTAAATGAGAAGGTAACTGTCTAAACTTGCAGGTGGGCTGAAGGGGAAAAAAACTTCTTGAACTTGGAGGAATGCTCTGTTAGTGAAACATTTCCTGTTGACACAAAGACTTCTCCATTGGCTTCAACCAAATACAGAAAAGGGGGGAAACTATTTTTGAAGTGAATGGGGCATTCCAATGTCATAGGGCATGCAAAAAACGTGCTTGCTTGCATTCTTTTTAGGAAGGCCTCCTCCCTTATTGGTGGGTCAAACATCCTTTGAATGTATTTTGGATGTGAGGATAGGAAGAGATTTTAAAGGGCAAAACATGTGCCTTAAACTGTGCAGATATTAAAATGACTGAGACCCCTCCTAAAATGAGACTAGAGAATAAGAAGTCTTTGGTCAGCTTTCAGAATAAACTTTACTGTAAGCAGACTTCTTACAGAATTTGCTTTGCCTTGGCATAGCACACCTGAAATACAATGATTATAACAGTACCTTGCCTTTCAGAGTTATTATAGCATGACATATACTTGAGGCAAGTCAAGTTTAATGCTTACTAAAGCTTCAAGTGTGCTTTCCAGCACACACTGTCCACAACTTCTAGGTCTGTTCCACCTTCTCATTTGTTAGGGTGATAGAGAGTAATATACAGCTTAGGGTTCACATTTATTTGTTTTTACTAAATATATTAGTGGTTGATGGAGAGTTAAATTATCCTTACAGCAGTCATTAAACCAAATGTAAGGATAACTTAACTCTCATTTAGTAAGAAAACTGCAGACTCTTCCATCACAATTTCTCCAGGGAAAGGAGAATTTCTCTAATAGAGTCTTAGGGCAAAGGCACAACTCCAACAATGATTTACTTATAGCAGTGGTGGCAAACTTTTTACTTACTGAGTGCCGAAAAGTACGTGCTTTGCACATGCCATCCGCACTTACGTGTGGCTCTTCCACATGCGCTGCAGGTGCAACCGCACCATCTGAACATGCATGCAGCTTTTGCATGTGCAATGCATGCGTGCTGCACGCAGGCACTCATGCACACATGTGCAATCGTGTGTGCATGCACAGGAGAGTGCCAAAGACCAGCTGGATTTCCTGATCAATTGCTCGCATGCACAACAGACTCCTGAAGATCTCTAGGTCTCTGCAATCTCACATGTGTGCATGCACAATTGCATGCTCAGCTGGAAGTAAGTTGGTCGACAGCTTGTGTGCCCAGCAAGATGGCTCCACATGCCACCTGTGGAACCTGTGCCATAGGTTCGCCATCATGGACTTATAGCATAATTTTTTTTCTCATTCCCTCTTTCTTCCACATCCCCTATCTTTATTTGCCTGTTGTTACTGTTAGCAGCCACAACTGTGCTAGCAATCTAGCCCCTGTTTTATGTTTAAATACAGTGGCCCTGTTTTCTTTTTCTTGAGATAGGATAAAATGAGTTTGAGAATTTACTAGATGACTCAGACTAGTCACTTACACTCAGATCAACCTACTTTACAAGACTATTGTAGAGAAAAAACTGGATGAGGGAATCCAGTGTATACTGAATACATCCTAAAATTTTTATACCTATCAAATGAAGAGAAAGAAAAACAAACAGTTTTTCCCCTCTTCTTAAATGGGTTGAGAAAGTTTAACTCAGACCTAATTATTTACACTGTCCAATAAAACAACAATTATAATTGGTTCAAGTGGGAAGCAAGACAAGAGAATTTGGAACTCCAAATGCAAAAATAATTTGGGAAAAAGAATTTTAAAACAATATATACTGTACTACTGAAACTATTATCTATCATAACTCTTAAATCTTTACTGAAAGTGTTTTTTCTTAGCTTGTTAGTCTTCAGTCTACATTTGGTTATTTGATTGTTCTTGTTATGCTATATTTTATCCAGATCTTACTGAATGCTTTATGTGTTATCTGCAAAATGGTGTTGGATTAATAGGTTTTCTGTGTATTTTTGTGCAAATGGGTGGGGGTGTTGAGCAAGATCTTACGTCATGAATTTAATTCCTGTTCTTTATCATTCAAAAATGATACAAAATTGAGGCTTACCAACATTTTTGGAATTTTTATTATTATTGCAAAGAAAAATGTTTTCTGGCTTACTCTTGTGAGCAGGAGACATCAAAAACAGTCTACTTAAAAATATGGAATCCATGCTAACTGTTCACAATAAAAAAAACTACTTTCCTAAATCATTAGTAGGATCTTAACATTGTCTATCCCGCAATTCTGTTGAACGCCTTAAAGTTGCTGAGGTTGAGAAATAATGATCTAGTCCAATCCACTGTAGTATCCATTACAGCATCTCTGCCAGATAGCCTTTCAACCTCTGTCTGAGCACCTCCAGAGAAGGACAGGCCATCACTTCATGTAATAGTATTTTCTACTATTTCCTTGTAACTTTAATTCACTGGTTCTGGTCCTGCAGTCTGGGGCAGGGAAAAAAGTCCATGTTATAACATCTGCCCTTGATCATCCATTCTTTCCCAATGGCTTAACTATAATCCATTTCCATTCTGAGAAGACATATGCAAAATAGGAGTTAAGAGGTTCTGCTTTCTTGACTATAATGATGTTATCCATTCCATCGAATCTGACTCTTGGCTTTTCCACATCTTCTGAACTTGCACCACTAGTTCTTTGAGTTTCTCTCTGTTCTGATTGGTGTTAGCTTTGATTGTGTCCAGCCATCTTCTTTGATGGCCTGGTTTCCTTTTACTGCTAACACTTCCAAATATAAATGCTTTCTCCAATGAATTCCCTGCATATCATGACCAAAGTAAATAAGATGCAGTTTCATGATTTTGCCTTCTAGTGACATGTCTGTATGCATTCCAGCACTAGCTTTCTAGTCATCTTTTCTGTCCCAGGAATACGCAGGAGCCTTTTCCAGCACCAACCATTCTCCACATTTATTATGAGAACTAAGATCATGTTAAGGCAAAATTATAACTATAATAATTTGGTTAAGCATTAATAAGTTATTCAACATTTTGACCAGGCCTAGCAATGTGTATTACCACATTTACTGAACCCATCATTTAAGGGATGGGGAAGATAACTTTTATTACATCATTTTTATAACTGTAATCTCTCATCTTCCCTACCTTAATCTGTTGTGTGTGGAAACATATACTTAGCTAAGTAGTGTTCCTTTGTTATTCTTGTTGGCAAACAAGGATTTGACAAATCTTTTATTTAGTACCCAACAAAAGCAAAGAAGCCATATGTAGCCAGGAATCCCTTTCATAATTTATAGAGGTTTCTTGCATCAGCTTTGTAATCAAGGAACAGACCGGTATCAGTAATCTAGAGTGGACTATAAAGGGGATATATTTTTGACAATTCATAAAAATCTGGACTGAGATTTCTGCTTTTGGATGGGAGATTCCTGACCTTTGCTTTCATATTTCTTTGATCTGAAGAATGGTTAAAAAAAGGGAAACAAGGATCTATGGTTCCAACAAGGTACAGTATTTAGACACCCAATTTTATTAAGTCTTAGATCATTTTACATTTATTGCTAAGGTAAATGTAGGAAGACCTTACTAAAAGAGTGTGCATGCATTTGGTACATAAAAGTTTGGTTTCCGGCCTTTTACATTCTTTAATGAGATTTCAGATAGGAAAATTATTGGGAAATGAATTTGCCCAAGATTTTGGAGATGTCAGTTGTAGCAGTTCTGATCTGGATTACACCAGTGTCATCTTGGTGTAAATTTGTTTTATCTGCTCATTAAAGAAGCCCCTAGTAAGAAAAAGTATATTACTACTTTGATCTCTATCATGAAAAAAACCCCAGTTTACTTTGGAGAGTACATTCACAAATAACTTACATCCAAAGCTAGTCATAGTAAGTAGAGAACTTTTTAAAGTTACTGATTATTAACATAATTCTCATTGATCTGAATAAATCTATTTTAAATATAGCTAAGTTTGCAGCTGACACTATGTGCTTTATCAAGTTGGCTAAACCAAGATATTTCAGCAATAATGTCACATGTTGGTAACTACATTTAACCCCATAAATTGAATTTTATATTAGTGTGGTATGCCTGAGAACTAAACAGCTAAATAGCAATTTGAGATTATGGAAAATATTTATCATTTCTTGTAATTGCCTTCAACTTGCCAAGAAAGCAAGGATCATGACTTGATAACCTTTGACATAAATTTACAGCTATTCTACTTTAGTTCACATGATTCAGAGGCACTAATGAATAAATTGTTCCATCACTGGTTTTAGAAGCTGGTGTACAATGCCCATTTTTCATATGGGAGGTATGAACAGAAGAGGAGGTTTCCGTTCTATAAATTTGAGCGTGCATTTCACAACAGCCAAACTTACTTAGTAGGATGAAGAAATCCCTGCGAAATGTCTTGGTGAAGATAGCATAAAGAAATGGATTGGCACATGAATTAATGGGATAGAACAAAACAAGGAGGATCTTTGAATTGGACACAGTGATCAGAGGGACTTTGAGTGATGCTGAAATGGCAAAAAAGGAGATTGGTGCCATGCAAAGGAAATCTGTGAAGATCAGTATGGCCATGCGTTTGGCAATCTTGGTGTCACTGTTGGATGAGAAAACATTGGGATTCCTCACAGTGAAGTAGATGCTGATGTAGCAGGAACAGATGATAACAAATGCAAGAATATTTAATATCAGCAAAAACATAATGTAGGTCTGGGCAAGCAGAGTTTCGATATTCATAGGTAGACAGATGCTAACTTTCTTGTAGCTGCTTACTTCAAATATGGGAAAGAGGGCCACTGTGAAGGCAAAGACCCATCCTACCAACATAATTATCACAGCATGCCGAAAGCGGACTTTGCGGTCTAGTTCCATGGCGTAGGTGATAGTATGCCATCGTTCTAATGTGATGACGGTTAAAGTGTATACGGAGAGTTCACTTGCAAATACAGTGAAAAAACCAGCTGTATTGCAACCAGCCCCAGTTTGCCAGTCAATAGCATAGTTATAATATTGAGTTCTACTCTGCATGTCTTTGATGGCAATTAATAGTAAATAAATACCTGTGCAAAGATCAGCAAATGCAAGATTGCACATAAGGAATCGAGGGACAGTGAGCTTGTATTGGCTGCTAACTAAAATGATGAACACAACAAGGTTCCCCATGATGGCCAAGATATTGATGAACCATATGAGAACTCGGAGAATTATGTGGCCCATTATGTCTTCACATGGGTTGAAGGCATCAGGCTCTGGGAAACAAGCCACTTTAAACTCTTCTCTACATAGAGCATGATAGTAATCATTTTCATCCAGCTCAAAACTGAACTCATCAGATTCTTCTGAAATTGCAGATTTATTACATATAGGGTGCATCACAGAACTGAAAAAGATGGAAAATAATATAGTCAGAACCTGGGATATATACATATATAGTGCCAATATTAACAGAAATACTAATATGTGAATTCTTGGAAAATACTAACGACATCAACACATTTTTATTTTTTTAAAAGTAAATTACTTCAGAAGACATTATAACCGGCTACCAAGTTTGGAGGACACCTGGCAGATGTTTTGCTTTAAGTTATGGGGAAGCTTAAGCAGGTAATTCTTTCAGCAGTAGCCAATATTTAAAACAAAGAGTGATGCCTAGCAGAGGTAAGAAATCAGAGATGGAAACGGGAGCATCATTTACAGTAAGTGTCTTCTGGTCCGCAAGGCCAGAGAAGAGGCTGTCAATGGTGAGAGAGAAGTACCTAGTCTACTCAGGCTGTAAGTATTTAAAATGTGTGGGGAAAAAGGGAAAATAAAAGTCACATGGCTACAGTAGCATAAAAACCAACTCATCTTCTCTGTCATTGCAAAAGATCCTTTTGCCAGCTGAAGGGAGGAGGGAAAGGACTCTGATGACAATGCTGCTGGTGATTGAGGCTAATTCAGAAGCAAAGGAAGGAGGTGGAGGGATACTTTGGGTAGAAAGGGAATTCTTTACATAGCTGCTGAATTAAGGAGGGGCAGATAGACATACAAACAGAGAATGTTAGCTTTAAAAATATATTCATCTCTTCATGTAAAATGCTTCCTGTTTGTCTTTAAGCTACTATCAAAAATTGAAGACTCCTTGATCTTTCTTGGTGACAGTCAAAATAGTCCAGTTATGTTTTTGTGCTCCTGATGGGAATGTGGAAGAGCTACTAGCTATTAGGCACAAATAGGACCAAGAAACCAATTTTATTCAAACCTAGATGGCTTTTTATTACATTTTTCATAAGCTTAAGAGTTATTTAAAGCTATATACAAAATATTCAACCTTAGAGTCAATAAAATATCTGAGTTTTAAATACTGTGAGATATATTTGGCTTTTGCCATTCAGTTCTTTCTATACATTTGAAAGAAAACACTCGCTCTAAGGAAGAAATGTTATTTTAGCCCAATGATCCTCAGAGTTATTTTTAAAAAAATACTTATCATTTTGTATATATTAGTTTTATACACCGTGCAAAACCATTTTTTCATTAGGTGGGTGCTAAACAAATGGGTCATAAATAAAATATCTAGCCCAATCCTCATTAATTCTTACCAAGAATCTTTGTTGATATGGCCACCATTTGAATGCCGTGTTCCACCCCCAAAAGCCAGAAAAGAGCAGAGTTTCTTTTATTATTTATTTATTTTATTTATT
>JAEANM010014237.1:0-14083 GCA_017656035.1 Myanophis thanlyinensis
CTTTCTTGTCTCTCCCTTCTCTCTCTCTCCTCCATCTCTCGCTTTCTATTCCCCCCCCCCCCAATTGCTTGGGGAAGAGAAGAAATACCTTGGAAAAACAGAAAAGCCTCTTTCCCTCGTGCTGGCTACTCCCTTGCCTCTCTGCCCAGATTTTAAAGTGCTAGGCACAGGAGGTTTTAAAGTGCTGAGCGTAGGAGGTGATGGGGCAAGTCAGGCTGGAACCAAAAGTGCTCAGCTGACTGGCAGCTGACAGAGCCCAAGGCAGAATTTCACTCTGTGTGGGGTCCACCTCCAACACTCCTCTGCTACCCCCTTGCCAATTAGCACTCCCCTGCTGCCCCCCTTGCCTCTTAATGCCCCCCTAAGTCATCCCACCGCCCCTCAGGGGTGGTACCGCCCACTTTGGGAACCACTGTGCTAGACTATAACCAAAAAAATTCTTCCTTTAGAAGTAAGTTATTACTTTGCTATTCTGTTTATAGACCCAACATCCATATAATTTAAATGCCATTGATTTTAACTTGGATTTAAGTATTATTTCTCATTACTCATTGAAAACTTCTCAAGATGGTAAAAGATAATAAAGATAATAAAGATTTGAATAAAACTAAATCTTACCAAATCTTTGAGGTTTAAATTTCATTTTCTTTTTTGTTTTTATTAAGGTGATGACATTTCATTCTGACATTAAAAAATTTATATCTGCTATCCCAAATATTTATTTCCAAAGTTTGGTAAGATGGAAATAAATCTTGACTTCTGACATTTCTTTTCACCTTTTTAAATTGGCGTATATTTCTTTTCATTGCAAGGAATAGGTAGGAAAAGATTTTATCAAACTGGAGACTTACCTGTTGCTGGAAATTCTGGTACTAATGAATACAGTTCGTAAAACAATTGGACCAATTTGGAGTCAAATTTGATTATTCTTTAGGAATAAGTAACAAATCTTGCAAAATGGTGTAACTGGGCATTAAAAAGCCAGGGAATTTATTAATATTGTATATCTTTATTAACTGGCAAGATACTCTGGAAGTTTTTAAAATTTCCTGGGATTTGAACTGGATGATGACATTTCATTAAAACATTTTGTAGTATGAAAAAAAAACCCTCTAAAATCAAGAGAGAATAAAAATGGCAACCATTAGCAACTAACTTGCGACTGGCTTTCACTATCATAAAGATTATCCAGAGCTACCATTACAAAATCTTACAATGATTAACTGATTTTTGTAGATAAAAAAGACTTATAATCAGTATATATACACATATATGCATTATATACAGACGATAGATAGATAGATAGATAGATGTCCCTGTCCATATTTCTTAAGGCAAATATAAGTTGGTGCAACATTAGAAATAGATTAAATTTCTGTTACTTGTAACCAGGTTGGTTACATCATATATCATAAAATAAATTATATATTTTATAATGTTGCTTATTTCTTTTTAAATGTTGCTTTAAAACCTGAAAAATTATTATGGTTTAAAAAATTAACATTAGGAGAACAATGATAAAGCACTGAAAAAGCCTCATTTTCTACAAATGTCATTCTGAAGAGAAATATGGAGATTTAAATATTTTTTCAGATCATATGTGTATGTTTTATTTTCCTTTTCCTCCTTTTTCATTAATTTAGATCTTAGCTGTGGTTCATTTTTCTTTATTGTTTTAGTAAAGCACTAAGACCATTAACAAAATAGAGTTCTTTCTTGGCACATATTTTCTAACTGTGGTTATTCAATCAATATAATTATTTCTTCTTTTACTTATGTTCCGATTTTCATGACACTTCAATAAGAGCAATTCACAATAGTGTATATGAATTATATAGAAAAAAATATATCATTTTTGTCCTGTTAGAAATATTAGCTCTAGGACATAGGTTATTCTTTGCCCTGAGAAGTAGCATACAAATGTTGCTATATGTAGTGGAGGTGGTTGATGGTAGATCTATTCTTAAACTTGCATCCATATCCAGGCTTTGTAATTTGTAATTATCTGGCTGAGGTTGAAGTCTATGCAGAGCCACAGGGACAATACTTCACCTTCGTATATGCCACATTTGATGGTCACTTGTGTGAGTTATCTTAAGTTGACTTCCGGTATTGTCGTCCAAAGTCCTGTTGAGTGCTTGCAGATGCTTTAGTGCCCTGTTGACTTTGTATAGCTCCATGCATTCACGGATGCATGTCTATGGCTTTCCTATAGTCAATCTAGGATGTGTTCAGATTGGTCTGGCTAGACCTTGAGACAGAGATAGAGACAAAGAGATTGAATCTTGACCAAAAAATTCATTTTGTATTCCAGCTGACCACTTTGAGAAATAAAACAAAAGAAATTCCTCCTCATTTATAAACAAGTATTTAAATCCTGGTTTTAAAAACATTTCATTTCATTTCAAAATACTCATTTTTCCAATTCACATTTTGACATTAAACTCTAATTTTGGCATAAAGTTACAGGATTTATCCTTATTCAAAGTTTTTTTTTCCCCTCCTTGGATAGCAAAAAATCCAAGCTATTTTGCAGCAGTGCTTGGCAGTTTTCAAACTGTTCAAATTATTTTTATATGTTATTTGATACATATATTCAAATTTCTACAGGGCATTTGATCAGATGAGCTCTGCCACATTGTAATTAATGGAAGCAGTCTAAAGACTGTTCCTAAGGCCAAAGATATTTTAACTCACACAGTGGCTGCAAAAGCTGGAGTTAGCAAAGATGGCTAAATTGACTGCTTTGATTAAAGAAAAGAATACAACTAACTTGGTTTTCACTTGGGAACCGCTTCTGAACTTTGTGTTTGTGGTAGAAAAAAAATGAAGGTTTGGCTTTTGCTGATTAGGGTTTAAATACATAACAAGAAATGAATTCACAATTGTATTCACATTGTTTTATAGAGCAATAAAGCCATGAGAAGTAGACAACTTGAGACCTCTTCTTTCTGACAATAGATTCTGTCCTTAATATCTCCAAATCAGTAGACCCATTCTCCTATTTGACTTCCAGATGTTCTGAAACATCAACATTCACAACTGGCAAGATGTTTATATATTCTGACTTGAAATTCTAATGGTTGCAATTCAGAACATTTGGGGTGCATTATACTGGAAACAGTTGCTTGCTATCATGTCATCTTGTAAATTATCATAAATGTGCTAATGGAAAATATTTCTGACTCAGTTTTAAAATATTTCACTGAATAAGGTATAAATGGGATTTCAGAGTAGAAATGCTCTGTTTGGTTTTTGAGATGGCTCTCTAAACTTTCAGGAACTAATTTAAGTTGATCTGATAGAACTGATATATTTCACTTAACTATGTTATTTAGCAAAAGCAATTAGGTTCACTGCTGTTATACAGTGCTTTAGTTCTATTTACAGAAATTATGGGAGCTGTGAAAATTGGTATTACAGCTCTCGTCCTTCTTCTTCTGGGGTGCTGTAAAGTGGGAGAGATTATTAACTGCATGTTTACTGTGAATATTTCTAAAAGACCAGCTGTGAAATATCGAAAACTGATCCTATCTGAATGAAGTTGGTGACAGATTAATTTCCATAAATAGATCAAAACAGCTTTGTTCTCTTGAAACCTAACAACAAATTTAAGGAGAAGATGAGTATGCTAGCAGGAGACGGATAGATAAGAAAATGGGGATTGGAAGAGAACAAAATGGTAATTATGTGAAATGTGAATGCAAAGCCCAGGTTTTTTTTTATTGTGCGATGCTTATATTTATAGTTCTTTGATTCCAGCAGACAATTGTTCCCAATAAAACAATTAAAATTAAGCTTTCATGTTGCATGCTGGGTTTAAAAGAAAAAAAAATGAAAGCAGCAAATGCAGCTTTTCTTTTGTATCTGCTGTTGCATCTAAAGAACCACTTCACACATACTTCATATGGTTGGTGGAGGCCAGTGTCCATTTACCAACCTAGGCCCATGCTGAGGGAGGAGTCATGTACACTGTAACCATGTGCTGGTTTATGACATGGACTAATTGCATGCACAGAGTGCATTTTTATTGGCATTTAAATAAGGCTTGGCCAGGTATACACAAAAAAATGTAAGAGGTGACTTATTCCTGAAAACCCATTGGAACCATTTTATTTCTATTGTTAAAATAATATTAACATGCATAAATAAACGCAAAAGACTTACATAAGCACATTTCTTATATCCTGTAACATGTTTATTTAAAAAGATATAGATCTTTTGATAAAAATGCAACTGGATTAAAGTAGAGTCTCTGTGGGCAACTAGAAGTTGACTGACCTTGAGCTGATCTATTTATATATCTTGAGGGACCAAGATGATGCATGTATTTTGCATCTCTTTCTTGAAATCCCAAAAAGATTTGCAAACAGTGTTTGTCTAATCAACAGGTAATGTTTCTGATGCATTGTATCACATTTCCCCCCCACATAAGTGGAAGCTGCTTGTGCAGATCCAGTGTGGTGGCCCATAATTTCTACAAACTCTCATCTCCAGCACAAATTGTTCCATCCTCAAGGGTCAGTCAGTCTTCCGAAGTTGCAGCACAGCAGAAGCAGCAAAAAAAAAAAAAAAACCTCTCCCAGTTCTATTAACAACAGCCAATATATTCAAGTAAATTTTAATGGAATCATACTGTGCAGTCTGACCTACCAATCTGAACATATTTCACAGATTTTATAAACTCTGACCTGCAAAACTTTTTTATTCTCACTTTTTAAGACAACCAATGAAGGGATGATCCGCATGCATGTTCTTCATGTCTATAATAGTAACATTCTTTGAATGTTTCAGTGGCAAATTGGGGATCCTGTCTTACAGCAATGCAGCAGTCCAGCCTCTATCTGTTATCCTGAAGTTTTCTTGATCTGCACAGCTGTAGGTTGCAAGAACAGTGGAAAGAGCAGATCTCTGTCAGAATCATTTCTATGTGGATTTCCTAGACCTGACACTCCAACCTATGGGTCAGGGAGAAAAATGGAGAGCTTGTTTACCTTTATTAAGCTTTATGTAGGAGAATCACAATGACTTCTCAAAGGCTCCCAAAGTCCCAGAACACAAATGAAAGAAAGGCTGCCAGATCCAACTATGTGTTATTAACATACAATCTTTTTAAATCTTATTCTTACCTCCCATTGCTACATTATTCAATTATTCTTTTAAACAAAGAGGTTGAGAGTAACTTCAAAATTATTCTGGAATTTATCACTGACCAGACATCTAAACTGGTTCAACAATACTGAGCAATACTTTATCAAAATTTCCATCTTTTCACTGTGCCATTTTTGTATTTCCTATTTTTTTCATGCTTCTAGATACCCTCTAGAAGTCATTCTAAAATTGCTATGTGTCTTTTCCTTTGCCTATTGGATGTAGCATATTCTTTTGCTTAGCTAAATTATTTGAGTTTCTTGTTTATTTTATATAAATTATGTGTGAACTGTTCTATTTACAATCTTGTCAGAGGACCCGTGAAATTAAATAAATTCTCTTGTTTATGTATTATTTATTAGTTTTTAATTAACCTTTTAACCCAAGGAATGGTCTGGGATAATTAAATATTGAAGTGTAGTTTTCAAATGCTATACGATCAACACTATTAAAATGAGCAGTCTTTGTTTTGGCTAAGCAGCTTAAATAATGAAGCCAAAATCACTTATTAGTTAGCAGAAGAATTAAAGTACATTCTGTGTTGCTAGAGATCCTTCCCATCATTCTTCTAAAATGTAAATGTAAAGTGATTCGAAGGAAAGAAATTCTTGAAGGTTTTAAATGCATTTTGATCTTAAACACTTCTTATTCAATAAAGGGATAATGTAAAATGTTATAATTCTTCAACTAGTTATTGTTTCTTTAAAATGTAAGATAGAGCCATCTTTTGAAAATTCTTAAAAATACAAACACTTAAAAATTTCCTCTACAAATATTGAATTACAACATAACACATAATCCCATTGATAGTAAAACATTTTATGAGTGGAGTTGAGTAAATCCAACTATGTGTAAGATTTGTGAAACTGTACATTTAAATTGGAAAAAAAAAGCAATTGTTTCCATTTTCGCTAAGAATATTTTAAATGTCCTGATTGTAATCAGCGAGTCATTCTCATTTTGATTGTAATTTGATTGTAATTTACTTTTCTCAATTGGTGACCATTGGTTTAATTTGACTTCTTTGTTTAAGGCAAGCATAATTTACTATAGGTGTCATTCAAAACTTTCTTGCAGCAAAATCCACTCAAAAAAAAAAAAGACAAAGAAATAACTTTTAAAATTCTATCTTAAATTATTTATTCCATGTCTGCTATCTTCTCTGATACAATAGTATTTCCAGGTTCTGAAATGATGTTCTCCAAAGGAAAATAATTGATTAAAAGGTAACTACAGTCAGAATTGTTAAAAGGCTATGCAAGCTTGAAGATAATGAAACCTAAGCAGATAATCCTTGCCTAGCAACTGCATCATTCAGTAACTGCTCTCAGTTATAATGGTACTGCGGAGGGAAAAAGCTTTATCATTATTTGCTTCACAACATCCCTCAATCACATGATCACCATTGCAATATGCATTATTCTGTACCTGACCTGTTGTTGTTGTTTTCCTCCCTTGTACAGTGGCAAGATTGGTGAGAAAGGGATTATAAGAGTATAAACAGGAAAGGTACCACTTTTTGTACAGTATATTCGCAGCTTACATGGCAGGCTCACTGATACCATGGGATTCCTTTCTATATGTATTCCCTTTTATGTATCAGCTTACTCTCTTGTAACCTCTTACTCACCAATGAAAGTAAATACAAATATTAATTCCCATCTTATTGATTATCTCTAAAATAGTGCCAGTGGAAGTAAGATTGATCCCAGCTTCAACTACTTTTAAAAACAGTTGAAGATGAAGCTCTTCCAAAGAGCATTTGGGACTTGACACCCATTGTTCTGAATGATTTTGTAATATTTTTTGGTTTATACATTTTATGTTTTGGGATCTTACATTACTGTGTGTATTTTAATATCTATATGCTTGTGAAATGAGTCCTGTAAGATTGCAGCAGATTATAAGAATAATAAATATATAAACAAAATACATAATTTAATTACATTTACTTCCACTGTTTGCAGTTGTGGTGAATTTTCCAAAAGACAACTATCGTAGTGATAAAGGGAGCAAGAAATAAACCTTTTCTGTGATTTCTATCATGGCAATCTGTCATTAGCAGATCAGTACTTCTTCATAGTGCTGTAATAGGAATCAACCCTGTAGTTCAAAGCCTGATTGATGTAACATTTGGTCCTATTTTTATGAACTCTTAAGATATTATACTAGATACTGTATATCTTAATATATACTAACTATATCTGAATGAGAAGGCAGCAGCCAGTGATCTCTCTCTCTCTCTCTCTGTCTCTCTCTCTCCAGACACTTCACTTAGCACTGTTCATTTTGCTTAACAATCTATTCTTTGAAACACAACTTTGTCACTAAATAGGGGAACAGGTGCATATTACTTTTTTCATGCTGTAGAAAGAAACCTATGCTACAATTTAAACAAAAAAAACCTCACCAAATTGTTTTACCTTAACACCTAATTAATTTGACTATTACTTCTTTGTTATATTTCATTTAGGATGTTTGGAATAGATAAATTATGTTCTAATGTGATAGCTTTGACACTTGTTTCAGAAGACAAAAATCACATTAAAAATTAGTGCAGGAAACGCTTCTAAGCAGATTTAGATGAAATGGAAAGAATACATCTATTCTGAACTTAATGAAAGGAAAATGATAGAAATCTAATAAATTATATGAACAAAGGAATTATCTTGACACTGGACAGTGATTGAAATAGTCACTCTTCCAGCTCCAACAGCACGTGGAATTCCACTTTTTCCCTCAAGAATAGGAACTATTGAGATCACATAGCACAGCCATGGAAACAAAAGATGGAACTACAAACACAAAATTATCTAAAAAGGAAAAGAAAATCCACACAAATTCCTAGAGTAATGGCAGAATATATTTATATTGTAATTTTTTACCATTGCTATAGAGACAATATCTTCCGACTTTCTGACTGAAACTCAGGCTACTTTCTCACTATTTAAATCCCAGCCTGAAGGCATGTTGAACTGAATTGTGATGTCTGGAAGCAACTATCCTGTAATATGGAAAACAGCTCCAACAGAAGTGGGTGGGTGGGTGGGTGGGTGGTAGAGGTGTACCCACAAAAATAAGAAATAGTGTAGTAATAAAGTGCTTCATCATTTACGCATCAATCCAGTCAGTGGAAATCAACGTTTAAGTTTTTACTGAGACTGGAAGTAAGTATAAGCCTAGGGCTCTGAATCTCTTTTAATGAATTACCACTAATAAGGCCTGTGCAAGGCTGAAATATTTGCAAGAAAACCAGCAAAACCAGGAGATTGTTTCTTAAGATTTTCAATCGTCTTGTGAAAGTTTTGTATTTAGTAAACAAGCTGTATGTCTTATTAATTTTTCTCTTCCTTTCCACCATGTTACTTTCAATCACTGCTATACAACCTTCCCTTTGTGATTATGTGGGGATAGCTGTGAGTTCTAATGGGAAACAAGGTTTTCTGACAAGTAACAAGCATTTTTCATCTCCCATGTGATATACAACACAGGTCCATACAACATGACCTGCATGTTATAGTAGTACTACCTGATAAGGTTTTTGAGGGGAGGGTTGATTTGGAGGGAAGGAGGGAAATTAAAGTTTCAGTTGTACAAATTGCCCATTCATAGAATCACTGCCTGCAGCTATATCTCAGAGCACAGATGTTCCAAGTGAAAAGCAATAAAAATATAGTGAGCTCATTTCATGCATTTGGACACCTTTAAGGTATGGATGAGGCATGCTAAACAAGTGATTGCCATTGCTCTACTAAGAAATAGGCTAGTATGAATACGGAAAAATGTAGTATCTGATAACTATTGTTATAGGACTTTGCCAGTGCTTTTAAAGTTCACTGGCATGACTGTATTCCCTTGACCTTTATCAGAAATACCTTCAAAGATTTTTCTGTTGCTAGTTGAAGTTGAAATGACACAAGACCTTTAAACCCCCTTTTCCTTGTTCCTGGATGCTGAGCTAATATTTAATATCCTGCACCCCCTGCACCTTGTTTCTCACTCCATTTCCATTCTATTATACATATTGTTGCTCTCCGTGGCTATTGGTATGCAAAGCAGAATTGCTTTCTGCACGCTTCTCTTCTCTTTGATCACGGGAGAAACTGAGAGGTTTTGCACTTTATGATAACTTCAAGGCTGTCAACAATTATCCATGCTTCCATTACATACTATATTGTGAATTGTTGCAGCTGGAAAGTGCAGCTTATGTTGTTAATCCATGGAGATATTAAAATCATCTATAAAAGTGTTCCCACAATAGGCACACGTCTTCAAGTTGCCGAGTCTGAGGAACACCGATCTATATCATTGAATCGTCCACTGGTGGTATTCAGTCTGGTCGCGCCGGTTCTAGTGAACTGGTAGTGGCAATGAGCATTTGGCCCTGCCTCCCTGCCCCTGCCCTTTCCTGTCCTATATCCCCCCTTTTTTTTCTAGCCTAGCTGACTCATGCAGAACAGCTGTTTTGCGTGCCTCCGCAACCTTCCTATTCACCCAGGCTGCCTCAGGTAAGTTCAGTTGCTTCATTTCTGAAGCCGCGTGGCAGTGCAGATGGCGAAGCGCACGCTCACAAATCATTAGTAAAACTGGTTGAATCCCACCACTGGAATCGTCTCTAGAGTGATTGTAAATTCTTTTGTGAACTTATTTCAAGGCTTTCAACTTTAAGCCTCTAAAAGGGTTCCAATAAAAGAGAATATTTGTAGTTCAGGGTTGAAATGAAGGCTCCTTGGGCCTTTCTGATTACAGACTCTAAATGGTTTTATCCCTTGTTATAGAAATTACAAAGATATAGCAAGAGCCAAAACCATTTAGAGTCCGTAGGTCCTTGGTGCTCTCTGAGTTTGGTTGTTTTCTTGTAGATGTTTTATTAATCAAGCTACAGTAGGCAACATCATCAGTGCACATCAGTAATGAAACATTTGCAAGAAAACAACCAACTGAGAGAGCACCAAGACTCTAACTGGTTTTGGCCCTTGCTATACAAAGCTCTTTGTAATTTGTTCTGAACATCTGTGATTAATATCATCTGTAAGAGAGTTTCTATTGAAAATATTACCACTTTCAGAAGGACTACTTATCTTTGTAAAACAATAGAGTACCTTACTTATCTTTTCAACTGGCCTTTCAAATTACACATCTTGTTTTGTTTAGGGATTTAAGGTTATTTTGCTGGGCTTTAATATGTTTTTGTTTTAAAGTCTGACAAGTTTGGTGGCTTTTTAGTAGGAAAATAGCAGAAGAAAGAAAAAATAATGATACCTTACTAACTGATTACAGTGATTGCCAAATTATATTGTAATTATGTGCCAATTATATTATAATTATATTATAATTATACATAGTATCATGAAAAGACATTAAAATATCACTTAAATGCCCTCCTTACCTGTCTTGGACATACATTTCTTTTTTAGAACATTCCTTTCTTTCAATGACAGTTGTTCAAAATAAACAATAAATCCTACCAAGTGTATAGTTTATTCATCCTAGTATATAAGAATCAAATAAAAAGCAGCCAATTTAGTGAAAATTTAACTATGTGAATTCTTCTTAAGTCCTTTTATCATGACACTTACTTAGCTAGAAGAAACCTTAATTTTCCCCAGTCTCTATATACTTCTATAGACTTATCTCATATAAATTCATAAATATCAATATGTTGAATAGAATAGAATAGAATAGAATAGAATAGAATATAATAGAATAGAATAGAATAGAATTCTTTATTGGCCAAGTGTGACACAAGGAATTTGTCTTCGATGCACATGCTTTCAGTGTACAACAAAGAAAACTGTACATTCATCAGGAATCACAAGATACACTTAATGATAGTCATGGGGTACAAATAAGCAGTCAAATCATACTAGGAGACAAACTCATGAAATTCAGTTGTCTACCGCAAATAAGCCAACATTCTGACTTTGAGTTGTTGATCATGGTTGATTGCTACATAACCCTATATGGTTTAGACTTCTAAAGACAGGGATGCAGAATCTTGACACCCTTTGTGTGTTGTTGAAGTGTTATTCCAGAATTCTTCAGTGTTGGGGTTTATAGCTACACATCAACCAATGGGTCAAAGATTCCATATTAGTGTATTAGTGACTACATATACACAATTCAAACCAGGACAGTGGCCTAGGCCAAAAGGACCATAGTGGCTATACAAATTGAATAGATGCAGATAAAATATTAAATAATTTAGATATTTAATTACTTTCCACATTATAAGCAGTATTCTCTTTCGTTCCCAGTAACATGAGATTCTCTGATTGATTATATATAGAAAGATAATGAACAATAATTAAAAGTGTATTTAAAAGGTGTAATATCTAAAGGAAACATCAAGGAGTTTCTTTTTTAAATCTTTATTTTGAGGAGCCTTGTCTCTAAAAGAGAAATCATTTTTACCTGTGTTTCAGAGATTCCCGCCACTGAAAGTACATCAGTCAAAACTTCAGCTATCTTAATTGTTGCCTGAACAATTCACTCATTTAGCGGGGAATTGTATTGAACTGACTCAGTTCCATAGCTGAAGGTAATGGCTCCAGGAGAAAATAGATCTCTATAATGCATTAATTACCATGCTACAAGCACCTATGAATTCTTCTTTCACTGAAAGCACAATGAAAGTCAAAATGAGAAGTCACTAAACCTGGTCAGCGATTTTCTGTCTTTCCCTTCCTTTGATTTATGAACATGTAACCCACCATATGTTATGTCAGGAAAAGAGAAATGGTGTTGAAAAGCACTGTAATTTGTCAACGATCATTTCTTCTTTTCCCCTCCATCTAGTAAGAGATGTTAAAGGGGACTGGATAATCTTGGTCTACATAACAAAGTGGGAACAGGCTTTAAGGAGTGGATGGCAGTTGTTATCAGTGATCCAAAACTGAAATAAATAAGATGGAGAACATCTTTATTTCTTTATTTCGGTGACTGGATTAACACAATTTGAAACTATTATATCTAATGTTCCCTTTATTTATTACTTTGCAATTCAATTCAATTTGGTGAAAGTCGAAGTGCAAAGCCAAAAAAAATTTGCTATTATTTAGTTGTTTGGAATACATGATCAGTAAGCAGTATAAACCAATCTATTCACTCACAGATAAATTTTATTAATATGATTGGTTCTTATTCCGTAGTTAAGTTTTATGATTATAACCCAAGAAAGCAAAATATTCTCTTAAAATAATCACAAAATGCAGTTCTGTAGCATAGAAATAAAATATGTCAATATATTTTATTCAAAGTAAGAAATGCAAATTAATAACCTAAAAAAATATAATAAGAAAAACAGTATATACTGTAAATGAAATGCATATCTAAAGCTAATAAAAGCATAACCATATTTAGGTTAAGTAAAAAAATACTTCCCAAAACTAAATAATACTGTCAAACTTTAAGCAAAACTACAATGTCTTTACTCTTGGCTGTAATAAGATTTATGGAAAACATTCCTATTTGTATACTGAAATATGAAGAACAATTTCAAGTGTGAAAGAAAATAGGCCAAATTCACTTTTCAATACAGCACCTTTATTCAACTCCTACTGAAATATGTTATTTTTTACAAATTCTCAGATGCAGAATTTATTTATTATAAACGCTCTCTGAATTTGAGTTGGGATGACTTAAAATTTGAAGAGAAAATCATCAAGGTTAAAATTTGGATAAGTTATTCAGGAAAATCTTGTTTTGGATATTTACTCTGCTGAGTAAACAGAGGAAAATTGAACCAATTAATACTGTTTTTCTGGCCAAGTATTGAAACAAATTATGAATTCAGGAAGAACATAATGACACTTTAGTCAAAATCAGAGATATTACAATTTGCAATATGTAAAAAATGTGTTTGACATATTTTTGTCTCTATGTTAGATTATTTCTAATATTTTAATGTATACTACTAGTAGATTTAATCTGGAAGTGAGATGGTCACCAAATAAATCAAGTAAATCAAATACATGTAAGATTTTACTACAGAAAATTACTACAGACTGGCTTCTTCTATACTTTTCTGTAACTTGACACAACAATTGAACTAATCACACGTTAGATAAGTTGGATTTTTATTTTCCAAAGAGAAACACTTTCCATTTCTGTGTAATTATTCTTAACATAAAAGGCCAGTGTTGAAATCACAAATGAAGCCCAGCCCAATTCACTGAGGAAAGTGTTGCTATAAAAGAATTTCAAATATCTGCTTTCTCTACATAATTGTACAAGCCTATTTTGTCAAATATTTCATATCATGGTGCCTGTCTTAATTTATTAAAAGAGGTTTTTTTCTATACAGATAGTTCTCAGGTTATGACCATTTGTTTAGCAATTGTGAAAGACCATGTTCACATGTAAAAGTTCAATTTAACTGATTTATTGCTAAAAGCCTATGCTTAGGAATCTTCTCAACTAACAGTCAGCACCTGGTTATAGTTAGATAAGGGTAAATGGCAATCAAAGGGGGGGGGGAGTTGGACTTTGTGGTTATGTATTGATTTTAGACTGATCACTCTTTTTAGTCCTCTCTCTGGGCTGTGCCAGTCCTTCTCCCACAGCAACTTTTTAAAATTATGACAGTACTAAATGAGGGGTCTTCAGAGTTCCAGTTGTTACAACATCCCCATAATTATATGTCTGAATTTCTGACAATTTTCCACAAGCAAAATCAATGGGTAGCTGACAGGAAGTTGAAAGTTGTGATCAAGTTAAGTCCTCATTTAATGATCTAAATGATCCCCATTTAATAGTGGCAACCCGGGACTGAAATGCTTGCTGTTGCTAGGTGATACAATCATGTGACATCATATTTTATGACTACATTGCTTAGTGATGGAATTCCCAGTCCCAATTGCCACTATAACCAGAGGCTAGCTGTACTGGATGTTTGAAGATCCTTGCAGAGTTGTCTGTGTGTGTGTGTGTG
>JAEANM010014238.1:0-14082 GCA_017656035.1 Myanophis thanlyinensis
AAATTTTCTTTATATGCAGTTGACATAGTCATTTTATAATTTTGAGACCACAGCTTTTGCCACTTCTCTAAGTCTATTCCATGACCAAAATTCTTTCCTCAAGCGATAATTGTTTCTTTCACTAGCTCTTCCTCTAATTCGATCTCTAATAAAAACCCATAACATTTTTTAATCATCTTTTCATCAGGGCCTGTTAGAATTTTATCTAAGTCAGTCAATTTATCATAAAAACCTTCTACTTTAAAATCCTCATCAAATCTAGATTGTATTTGCACATATGAATACCAATTCATCTTCATACCTTGTTCCTGTAATGCTTGCATCGATCTGAGTTCACCCTTTTCATTTAATATCTCTTGATATCTAATTGTTTGTTTCTTTTTATATATTATTGGATATGTAAACGCCTCAATTGTTGACAACCAAAGCAGAATTTTTGAATAATATTGCTTTTTAGTCTTTTCCCAGTTTAATAAAAATGCGTCTCGGATATGTCTTCTAAAATACCCCTGTGTTTTAGTACCCTTATACCAAAAGAAGGCATGCCACCCAAGCAGCAAGTCGTGACCTTCTAGTGTCAATTTCTTAATGTTATCTATTCCTTAATGCTATTCCTTAATGTTATCCATTCCTTGGCCCACATCAAACTTGTTGCCAGATAATATATTTCCCAGTTAGGCAAAGCAAATCCTCGTCATGCTCTTGTATCTTGTACTAATATAAGTTTGGTTCTTGCCTTTTCCCCCTGCCAAATATATTTCAACACTATTTTATTTAAGTCCTCGAAGTACTCTTTCCCTAATTTAATTGGAATTGTCTGGAATAAATATAAAATTCTCAATAGCACATTCATCTTAATTGTAGATATTCTCCCAACCAAGGATAATTGTAGATTCTTTTGTCAAGTCTGTCGCAATCTGCTGTTTCAGTTTAAGATAGTTATCCTCCTTTAATGTATTACATCTTGCTATTATGTGTATCCCTAAATATTTCACTTTGCTTGTGACCTGGATCTTCAGGATTTCCTCCAAATCTTTCTTTTGCTTTACTGACATATTCTTTGTTAATATCTTTGTTTTATCTTTATTTATTTCAAACCTGCTACCTCTCCATATTCTTCAATCTTATCTATTAACTTAGGTGCTGTTTCCAAGGGGTCTTCCATTATGAAAACCAGGTCATTTGCAAAGGCTTGCATATTCTTCCTTTTTAATTTTCATTCCTTTTATCTCTTTATCTTCCCTGATGTTTCTATTCAACACTTCTAATGTTAACACAAACAGCAGAGGTGACAGTGGACAACTTGTCTAGTCCCTTTTCTTACCTCTATAAAGTCAGTTAACTCACCATTAAACTTTTGCAGTTTGCTTAGTATATATCGTTTCTATAGCTTGAATAATTTTTTTGCCAAAGCCCATCTATTCCAGTTGAAATAACATAAATCGCCAATTCATGTTATCAAAGGCTTTCTGCACATCCAAAAACATCAAAGTCACTTGCTTTTCAGGATGTGCTTCATAATATTCCAAAGTATCCAGAATTATTCTCATATTATTTTTAACATGTCTCTTAGGCAAAAATCCATTCTGGTCAGAGTGAATAAAATTATTTAAATATTTTTTCAGTCTTTCTGCCAAAATTGAGGCGAAGATCTTATAATCTGAGTTTAGCAGGGATTTTGGCCTATAGTTTTTGACCTGCTATGGGTATGTGTCCTCCTTCAGTATGAGTGTAATATATGCTTCTAACCATATTTTGGGTATCCTCTGTTTTAGCATAACTTCATTCATAACTTCTAATAGGTGAAGATTAAATGAGTCTTGAAAAGTCTTATAAAATTCCGCTGGTAATCCATCTGGTCCTGGTGCTTTTCCATTGTGTTGTTTTTTGAGTGCTTCTGTTAGCTCCATCATTGTAATATTCCCTTCTAACATCATATCAATGTCTTTGGGTACTTGGGGTAATTTCGCTTCTTGTAAGTATCGTTTGATTTTTTCTTTAGAAATTTTCTCTTGATCATAGAATTTTCCATAATAATCTTGTATGATTACCTTTTTCTCATCATTTCCATAACAAAGATGTCCTTGATCATTTTTTAGCTGAATTATTTTTCTTGATTCTCTTTCTATTCTCAGTTTGTAAGCTAACCATCTACCTGGTTTGTTTCCATCTTCAAAGTAGTTTTGTTTGGAACTTCTAATTTTTTTACGCTAATTCCTCCTTTTCCACAAGTCCCATTTTGTTATTCAAATCATTTTATCCCACCTTTTTATTATATATGCATAACTCAAAGCAGAAAACATATCTAAAACTCCTAGCTCCTACTTTTTTCACAACAATCCAAGGAGATGAGTTGAAAGAAAGTGATTGGTCCAAAGTCATCTAAGTAGCTTTCTCATGGAGCTAACAATTTCAAAACATTGTTAATGCCGTTATTATTTAAAGAATTGTTTTACTTAACTCTTAATCAAAAAAATCCCCCAGAGAACTTACAAAGGTTATTAATAAAAGATCATTCATTCAAAAAAAAAAGACTGGGAAGCAAGAGGAAAATAATTCAATTACTGGTTTTCTTAGTTATATTTTTAGCTATTGCTAGAAAAGCTATGACTTGCTGAATCATTGTTCCAGAGATATTTCTGTACTCAATGTCTTCAACAATGGGCATAATAAAAACATGTCAGCAAGAAAAGTTACTTCCCCATTTGCAGTTATGACAATGATTGCAACCAATTATCGTATTTATGACCTTAGCATGTTTGTAAAGCAAACAAAAGCTGAAGTAAGCTTACAACCATAGTCGCAGTTTCATTTAGTAATTACTTAATAACTAAATGGTGGTTTCCAATTGCTAAACAATCACCTGTAATCTGAAATTCATTTTTTATTTTGTGCCCTCGGTATTTATACAGTCCTAATCTCATGAAGGAAAAAAAGACTATAAATATAACAAGTAAATATTGCTGTTCTTCATGTCAGAAATAGCATTTGTGAGAGAACAATTGCAGTGAGTTAAGTAGTAATACCGTAGCAACAGATCTCAAGCCTCCATGGCCACTGTGATGATATTACTAGACCTCAAACACATATAATAATTTCAAATTAAGATAGTCAAAGAGAAGAAATCTTGTTAACTTGATTATTGATACCTATAGTGTTTTATTATTTTTGTAAATCATCTTTATATAACATGTTTGTAAAAGAACAAGTAAGTTTTGACTTACAAACACAACTGGGAACAAAATCTCAACCATTGAGCTAAGTGGTTGTTAAGCAGATGTCACATGACTGCCCACATGAGGCTTCACTAAAATGACTAATACTGGCACACCTGGTTATCATGAGGCAATCAAATTAGGGATCTCAGGAGGCTGCATTCCCGAGCTGAAAATCTTCCATACCAAAATCCAAGCAGGATTTTCAGCCCCTGTGTGAAGAGATATTAATGCATGGCTTGTACTAGGCTTCCCAGGTCGTACTCTACCAGATTAAAGCACCCCACACCCTTTACTTTACTATACTGACTCTGCTCTCCAATTATATTTCAGCTCCCTCTTGTCTCTGAGGGCTGGTTGAAAGAGCTACCTGTCAAAGGAGTTTAGCTTCCTCCAGCCACAGAATGGAGCAGGGTGCAGGAAGCAAGCCAAAATCTTCAGTATTTCAGATGTATTTCTGCATCCTGCTGAAAACATTCAACTCCCCTCAGGAGACAGACTTTTCAGTGAGCCTCCAGAGCAAGAAAGAGTTCTCTCAGGAGCCAGGAACAGCCTGCAACCTTCCTCAGGAAGATGGCAGAGAAAATAACAAACAGCAATCACATGATTGTGAGGCTTTTGGTAACTGGTCATAAGTATGAACAGATTGTTAAAACCATCCAGATTATAGTCACATGACTGCAAGAGTGGTAGAGCAATGTTTTGCAATTGTGCCTTATTGTTGTGCCATGATTCCCATCTTCTTTGATCATTGTCCATATTGGCTATAGTTCATGGAACTGGAATCCAGTATTAGGAGCAGGGCCTGTGCACTCTTAATGTAAAAGAGACAATGTAAATTTAATGTAAAGTTGCCAAAATGATTCCTTCTAAAAAAATCCTTAACATGGAGGTCTAGAACTTGATACGGCAGTCAAACTATCATAGCCTTTTCAAAACTGTTCCTGCTATAAGAAACATTGCAGTCAAACCGAATGGCAACCTAGATGCCCCTTAATGGACAGAGCAAATAGAAACTCCAGACAATGGGCTTCCGGTTTCCAGTCTTGGTTGGAAGCAGCAGGGAGAAAGGATAGCTCCTCTCCCCTGCTGGTCTTCCCCCACTTGTGGGCTCCATATGGAGCCTAACACTGCTTTGTAGGAGCGGCGGAACAAAGAGGAGTGCCCGGAGTGGTCAGGGGGAGAACGCAACTCCCCCGGAGGATCCCTGGGCTGAAAATCCCGTCAGCCACAGTGGGATGAAGAAATGGCTGCCACAAAGACTAGGACAATAACCAAGCCATCTAACATCTAAGACTGGAACAGGAGAGAAGCTGGCATACAGCTGTGGAACTGGGCGAGAAGATCCTTTTTTTTTTGCTGAATCCAAACCCCGAGAGACTATGTTATAAGAAAGCTACCCAGATTTACTTTAATCACTATTTAAGCAGTGGAGAAAAAAACCCGGGGGGGGGACGGGACCTGAAGCAGAGACAAAAGGAAATTTAAAGGGAAAGGGCATCAAAAGACTTTTAATAAAGAAATTAGGAAATTGAACTTGAATTGTGAAAAGCATTGTACCTGAGATTAGGCATTTTTAAAGATGCCGGAATGATTGACTTGGAAGATTGTATAAATCTGGAAATGTTGCAATACTGAAATAGACAGGTCTTTTCAATATAGATCCCTGCTGGAAATTTGACTCTGTAGTGCCACCTGCAGATGGGAGGAGAATATTACACCCTAACAAGTGCTAACAAAGATTCAAACTCTACAGGACTATTAAGGATGATACATCTACTTACTAAAACGGATTAAGGAGCTGGAGAAAGGAAAAAAAGAGAAGAGAAGAAGAAATCAACTGCTTTCTTTTCTGAATACTCAAGAAATATAACCTAAAATTGTGAGAACTGCGCCTCTGCATAGGAGATTGAACATAATATTGAACATACAGATAAATATGGAGTTGGATTATAAATGAATAGATGGAAGAAGAAAGAATTTATAATGTTTCAACAAGAAGAAATAGACAGTTGGGAGGAGTTGATATTGTCTATGAGGGACATATGGGAAAGATGAAAACAGAACACAAGGACTTAATTAACAGGTTGGAGACTTTGGATTAAAAAATGGAATCTATAGTTCAAGAAGAGAAGAATGAAAGACAAAATATCCAAGTTGAGGGAGGAATGAACAAAAAAGTTGTTGTAAAGAGAAAAAGGGAGATTCAAAAAATGATACAAAAAATGCAAGAGGCACAATGTTAAAAAAAAGAAAGAGGGAAGAAATTAGACAAAAAAATAGTAGTTGGAGAAGAGTTAAGGAGAAAATTGGTGCTCTGGTAATCCCATAAGGTAAAGAGGTAAAAGAAAAAATGGACATGTTGAAATTGAAATATAGGAAAAGGAGGGAGATGAGAGAAAAATCCAAAACAAATAAATTAGATGGCAATAACATTAGAAATACAATGAGAAAGTAACTAATACGTAAGCAAGTTAAGGGGAGGATAAGATTGTTAAGGAAGAGGAGGGATGACGGTTAGAAATTTTCCTAAAGACAGAAGGAAGACAGTGGCATTAGATAAAAGGTTAGGAGAAAGGGAGAGAAAATTAGGGGAATAATATTTTTAAACACATAATCTCTTTATTGCTCTTTGAATTATAACACTCAATTTGAAATTAGAGAAAAGTTTTAGAGAATAAGGTATATTATATGTAACTGTTAAAATGTTTAGAGTTAAGGAAGGCTTCATAATGACTTTTAAATGTGTATTGATAGACTTATTAAACCTAGAAGAGGAATGGTATAAAAATAAAACTGAAATAACCTGAAAAATGTGTAACATTATTTGTATTTTAACTATTAGAATATTTTTAAAGTTAAGTTAAGAGAAGAATAGAGAATTGGATAATAGAGATTGGTACAATTTTGAATTGATGAATTCATGTAGAAAAAGGGAAGAATATATTTAAGAGAAGTAATGCACTTAGATTTAAGAATATAATGGGAAATGTAGAGGAGAAATTTGAAAATGATTGTACCAAAATGATTAACACTGTGATAAATTAATGAGCTAAAAAAATACCCAAATAACACGCTGTACACCTAAAGATATGTTGTTTTGAAAGAAAAGATATGAAAAGATGATTTTTTATTATGCTGGTTAAATATTTATATAGACATTTGTATACTTGACTATATATGATTTGATCAATATGTGATGTCATGTAAAATATAAGAAAATAAAATAAAAAATTGACCTAAAAAAAAAGAAACTCCAGACAATGGTTCCCACAGGTAATGAATGAGTTCAGAAAACAAAGTTGCTCAAAAGCACTCCAGCAACTAACCCAAAGACAGAGTACACTGACTTCCAATCCGACGAAAACCCTAGAACTAGAAAGGGCCACAGGTTCAAGCAAATGAGAGAAACTCTGGCTAAAGTCATCAAGCTGAAGTAACACTACACTTCTTGTTAATGACCTAATTAGAGCAGAAGCAGTTGCTGCACAAAAACTTGTTTGTTAAAAAAAGTGGTAGAGTTAGAACCAACATGCCAGAATCAAATGTTACACAGACCAAATTAAAGGCAGCTGAGGTTATTAAAAAAAAAGCTCAAGTGAAATTAAAGGCAGCTAAAATACAAACAAACTAGTTATACGAAAAGAGAAGGGGTCTGTTCAAGTCATAGTAGGAACTGAAGCACTCAAATACACTACAAAACCTGAACACAGGCTTTTTCCTGAGGAGCTGGCTGACACAAACCTTCTTCATAGGGATGTCTTGTTACACTGATTCTATAACCATAGATGATATTGATGTCCTTAATGAAAAGCACACCCAGTAACTCTCAAACATTATACAAAGGCAAGGAACTGCAAGCAAGGACTCCTACATACTCTGATGGATCAAGAAAATATGTTGGAATAAGCATACCCACCTAATGTCTTTCAAACCACAACCCACAGATCTTGATAGAGGTCTCGGATCAAACAGAATTTACAAGCACACCTGATCTTGCCAGTTAATTTCTTCATTCTTTTAGCAAGTGTCTGGACCAGGTTGACCTTGGAGACCTACATTGCTATGGATATCACTGGACATAGGACACTTCTTATAATAGTTTTTCCTGTTTTCTAGGTATTTTGTTTCAAATTAGATATAGCTTGTCAATTTGCTTTATGAATATTTTCTTTGATGCTTTTTTTTGACCTTTTGACAGGGTGGGCCACTTTCCCTACAGTTGCATTTTTTAAAAAAGGAAGCCTTCTGTCACTCCACATATTTGTCCTATTTTTTAGTTGGCCCTATTTAGTTCATTCTGATATGGAGGTTGTTTACAGCATCTTAGTCTAATGATATCATTTTTGAGACTATCTTTGGGAAGATTCCAGTATATTCCAGTATACATGGGGAAAACATTAGCTTATTTAGATATGCTTTAGCTAGGTGAGAATTTATGACTTTGGGACTTACGAAACTCATCGATTCTCCACAGAAACTGGAAGTGCAGTTTCTATTAATCCCATCTCCTGACATCCAACTTAACTTTTTAATAAAATGGCTGGGACACATATTCATCAGAAACAATCAAGGCAACGTTTGAAATGATCCAGAGAGTGTTCTGGATTCAGACTGAGATAGATAACAAACTTGATAAAGTGCACTAGAACTGCCAGAAATTCCTCATATGCAGAGATTAAAGAACTTTCCAAAGACTGAAGATTGTGATTTCTTAAAAATATGGGAGTTGCATGACATGTTGACTAAAGTGGTACCAGAGATTACGGTACCAATAATATGCATATCTTTAAACAAAGGTACTAAGAAACAGTTGAATTTTCTACTCCCAGCCACATAACAACATTCACAATGTAGTAAAATGCATCTTTGTGATCAGGACTATCCCCAAAACAAAGATGATCTCTATTGTAGGCACCACGGTGTCCATCAGAATCAACGAACCACATCTCTCAATCCATTCCTGCAGCCTAATACAAATTGACATAGAACTCCTGGAAAAAAAACAGATACAATCCCATCTGAGCAACAAAGATACAATCCCCAAAATTAAAATCAAAATGCCAGTGCTCACCCAGATGCCATATATTCAAATATGTAATGGCACTATTTAATCACTAAGAAGTACAACATTTCAAGTAAATTGTTACCTCCCTCTCACAAGAGATGGAACAAATCATCAATTAAACACAAACTTCTCCCCATAATCGAACAAACCCTCCAAAGAATTTTGCTTCTGACAATGATGCTCCAAAGCTACACTAGAAGACAGAGACAGTGATCTTGTGCAGGGTATAGAAAGAAGCTATGCTCAATAGTCGTGCAGAGAAACAATATTACTGAAATTAGTTCTGATGAATCTGAATTCCTACCTCAACAAAAATAGTTTTCTTAGAAGCAGGCAGTCACTAGAAAGCCTAATTGGCCAAATAGAGCATTAATAAACAGATCCTAATGCCAATGTTTGGAAGTTGGGACTATAAAACAAGGTAACACAAAGACTGGTGATGCTACATTTAGACAGCAAATATGCCTAACCTTGATCTACATTTTACCACCTTACTTTACCAAGTATTACACTGCCATGAATTGTGAAACATGTGGTAACCTGACAAGTGTAGCTAAATTTTCATGTTAGCTGTAAGCAAAGTGTGTTACTTACATGAGTTATAACCACCATACCATACAGTTGAGTAATGTATATACTAAATGGGGTGTTGGTCTTACCTGATACGCTCCTTCTCATTGTGCTTAGAATAGAATCCAATCGTGGGCGTGTCTCCGTCTAGTCAATCTCCGGACTGAGCCAATCAATTTGAAGTGCCTGTTGCTGGCCTTTCCAGTTTTTTGGCGAAGGATGTTGGTTGGCCACGGGAGCTCCTGCAAAAGGTAATTGCTTCTCCCTTGATAGTTATGGTTCAGATTAATAGCCGTAAGGAGTCAGGAAGTTCTGATAAGAGGGGTAGGTTTGGATTCTATTCTCAGCACAACAAGAAGGAGCGTATCAGGTAAGACCAACACACCTTCTCCATATGTGCTGAGGAATAGAATCCAATCATAGGACATACCAAAGATGGCAGTTCTATGGGTAGGCTCTATAATCCTTACGGCTGTCCTGTTTCATGGACCTGTTGTAACACTCATCTGCCAAAGGCAGTGTCAGAAGATGCATATGTGTCAATTTTATAGTGCTGTATGAAGGGATAGCGCGTTGACCAAATTGCAGCCCTACAAATGTCTTCGATAGATGCCTGTGTTGACCAGGCCACTGTAGTGGCCACACTCCTAGCAGAGTGGGCCATCAGGTGCTCTGGGACCTGCAGTTGTCGAGCTTGGTATGCCATAGCAATGCAAGCCCTGATCCAGGGCCCTATGGTGGTCAATGTCACCCACCTCCCCAAGGTGCAAGGGTGAAAGGCTATAAAGAGAGACTCTGACTTCCTGATTGAAGCAGTTCGAGTGATATAGATCTTAAGAGCCCTGCGGACATCTAAGGTGTGCCAAATTTTTCTTTATTGTGAACTGTATTGGGGCAGAAATCCGATAAAATAAGTTCTTGGGCCCTGTGGAACCAATGGTTGACTTTGGAAATAAAACAGGGGTCTAAACGAAGGACCACTCGATCCGGGTGAAATAAACAAAGGTCTTGTCTAACTGACTCTGCGATTTTTCTAGCAGATGTGATTAATCAGGAAGGCCACTTTGAGTGATAAGAGTCAAAGGTTAGTCTCACGAAGCGGCTCAAATAGGAGCCGACATCAGGGCTTGTAATACTTTAGGTAAATTCCAGGTTGGGTACTTATGGACTCCCTGGGATCTAAGATTGGAAGTGCCTTTGAGAAAGGAGTTGATCACAGGGTGTTGAGAAAGAGAATGAGTAGTTCCATAAGACAGGACTGTTGAGATAGCTGCCACCTGTCGGCGTAATGTATTGGGAGCAAGGCCTTTGTCAAGTCCATCCTGGAGAAATTCTAGGACATTTGCGATGGAGGCCAAGAGAGGATCAGTCGCTGACTTGCTGCACCAAAGGCAGAATGTTTTCCAGGTGGATTCATAGATTCTGGTAGTGGAAGCACGTCTCGAGGCCTGTATGGTGTGGATGACCTTGTCAGACAGATTGTCTCTGGCTAGATTCTGCCGTTCAATTTCCAGATGGCCAGTTGAAGCCAGGCCAGGTCTGGGTGTATTAAGTGTCCTTGGCAAAGTACTATCTTGTGCAGTGGAATCTTCCAGGGTCTGGCAGTGGACAGATCTACGAGATCTGAGAACCAGTGCCTCCTGGGCCAGAAGGGAGCCACCAGAATGACTTCAGCTTGGAGTTGGATAATCCATGTTATTACGCCTGGAATAAGGGGAAGAGGAGGAAAGGTGTATAAGAGGCCTGGAGGCTAAGGACTTTGCAGAGCATCCTCTGTGCCCTGCGATGGAAACTGGCTGAAAAATCTATGTAATTGACTGTTCAAAGGGGAGGTAAATAAGTCCACCACTGGAATGCCGAATCGTACCACTATTTCCTGAAACAGATCAGGGTGGAGCTGCTACTCCGAGTGGTCTACTATGGTCTGGCTCAACCAATCTGCCTGGATGTTTGTTTCGCCAGAGATGTGTTGAGCCCTGAGGGAAGAAAAGTGGTTTTCTGCCCATAGGCATAGTTCCTGGGCCTCCCTCATTACAGACCATGGGTGGGTACTTCCCTGCCCGTTGACGTGGGCCTTTGCAGATACATTATCTGAGAAGACTGGGACATCTAATCCTTTAATCATGGGATGGAAGTGTCTTGAGAACCAGGTGGATGGCTCATAGCTCGAGCCAGTTAATGTTATTGAGTGGGTCCAACGAGGACCAGCGTCCCTGAGTCATTTGGTCATTTAGGTGCACTCCCCATCCAAACAAACTCGCATCTGTTGTGATTGTGACTGCTCTGGCTGTTTGAAAGGGGAGCCCTTACAAATTGCCGATGAGGTCCACCAGCATAAGGAACGAAGCACCATGTGTGAAATTCGTACTCTGGAATGGACATTGCTGCATCCAGTTCTTTGGAACGGTAGTAAGAACGACTGCAATAGTCTAGCGTGTAAACATGCCCAAGGCACAATGCCTATGCATGAAATCAAGATTCCTAATAATTTTGATAAGAATGCAATAGGTATGATTTTGGATTGCAAGAGATGTCTGATCAAGGACTGAATCTTTTGTTGTCAGCACTGTGCCTGTGCTGGCATTGATTGATTGGGGAACATATCCTTCTCTGAGTGAGATACAGATTTAAAGCGTTTTTCAGGCTTGGAAAATTCTTTCTCCAAGGCCCATTGCCTACTAGTAGTGAATCTATCTTCAGAGCCTGAGGGTTTGTGTAAGGCCCTGGTCTTAATCTTATCTGATACCTTCCTAGAAGAGGATTTGGAAGCCTTGGCCCACTTTTTAACTACTTGAGGCAATGGTGGGCCCTCCTGTGCTGGTGGCCTCCATAATATTGGGGGACAATTGTTGCTCTGAGGCCATGGTTGGAGGCAGACAGCATGCCTATGAGAAGACTGGGTGGGGAGTAGGAACAATTGATCTATGCTATGTCTGCCCAGCAACAGTCAAGTCAGGAATGGATACACCGCTTTCTGCCTAGCAACAGTTTGAAAGGTGGGAGAACTTGTAACTGAAGGGTGTGAGGTAAAATGGCCTGTTATCTAACAGCCCTTGCTTCTCCCCCTCCCTGCTCACAAGGCAAGGCAGTCTTAAAGGAGACTACTGATCTCTCGTTGTCAGTCGGAATGACTGATAGAAAAACAGTGGGGAGGAGGCGCAGCTGGGGGGAGTTGTCAACAGTAAACAGTTTCTCCCCCAAGCGTGTGGGTAGTTAGGTCAGGTGCAGCCGCTTAACCAGAAGTCTGTGGTGCAAAGAAGGCATTGCAAGTAGAAGACCTCAATGAGGTCTCCGGCTCCTCCGATGAAGTCCTGCCAGGAACGCTGCTGCTTACCGCCTCTCAAAGATCCAGGCGGCTAGATGCTGAGATGAGTGTGTGGTCTAGAGGCTGTGGGACAGCCGCTTCAGAGATCAAGCTTTAAACACGGTAATTTGGCCGAAGGCCGCCACTTCTACGCCAATTGAGGATCCCCTCGGCGGCACTCAATGGATCGTCCGCTGCTGGCTGTCAGCTCTGTCTCAGTCAAACTTCAAGAAATAAAAGCCTGGATCCATGAGGTTTGAAAACAGGTATTATTTTACTAAAGCATGACGGATTACAGAAAGTCCAAGCAAGGTCTGAGAAAAGACCGCGAAAACCCATATACCAAAAGAAACCCAAATCCCACCCCTCAACTTTTGTCCAGTCCATCCAATTCAAATTTCGGCACAGGTCATGCGGCATCTGCAAGGTGGAGTTGGAGATGTTCGTACGCCCCACGGATCGTCCCTCAGACTACGACCTTGACCTGGAAAAATATGCAGCAAGCTCCCCCCTCCCCCCGTTACTATGACAGCCGACATAAGATAAGACAACTAGAAGCAGGAATATTATGAAGGTTTTACAGCAGGAACTATATGGAGATTCTATGGAGGCTGACACTGGCATTGTATGGTCGTCCCCAGCGATCTGACGCTGAAGGCTGCTGCTGCTCTACCTGTCTGGGGAACTCCGGGGGATAACAGGCACCTAGCGTCATTGGCTGTAGGCCAGACGTGGTGCTTTTCTTCCCATCCGGGAAGGCATAGGCACTGGCGTAGATCGCTAGAATAAATGGTGATTTTTCCCCATCTGGGGAGACTTCAAGGAGTAAACATTCCTGTGGATTGCTGCCAGCCGGCAGTATGTTGTAAATGCTGAGAAATAGAATCAAAGTTTTAAAAAGGGCAGGCGCTCTGGAAACAAAGTCAAATCTCCAGACTGCGCCAAAAAACTGGAGAGGCCAGCAACAGGCGCTTCAATTGGCTCAGTCCGGAGATTAACTAGATGGAGACACGCCCATGATTGGATTCTATTTCTCAGCACATATGGAGAAAAAGGTAGTTCTTGACTTACCTCCTTAGAGCTCGGTACAAACCTTTAAAATTATAATGGACCTCCTTAGAGCTACTTACAACTTGGCTTTAAAGTTCTGGCAACTGCCTCACTTACAGCCATGTAATCACATTTTGGGCATTTGGCAACTGGCTCACATTTAGGAGTGTTTTCACCTATTTTTAATCACATGACCATGATTTTCATCTTTTTTTTTTGCCAAAAACTGGTATTTAATTCTGGTTTCCAGCAAAAAAAAATAATAATGGCAGGTGTTCGCTTTAAGATTGGAACATTGCTTAATGACTGCTGAAAATAGCTCATGAAATCAGGCATGATCAGGTGATGATGACCTGCTTAATGACTGCCATGACTTATAACTGTAACTCTAGGCTCAATTGCAATAGTAAATCAAGGACTATCTGTACCATGGGTGTCAAAATCGCGATGTCATGTTGCCATCGTCTGATGTTTCGTGACATTTTCCCTCTTCGCAGAACTGGGGTGGGTATGGCTGCATGTGACACATCTGGCCCGTGGGCTGCCAGTTTGACACCCTTGATTTGTACTTTCTTCACAGCTCCTCAAATCCTATAATCCTCTGGCAGTTAGTCAAGCCTGGATGTAACCTGACCAAAGAGATCCCAAAATGTTCTATTTCATATCTTACGACCCTGCTTTATTAAAATATGATTGTTACATACTAGTATCTATTCATACTATGAAAGCTACAACTTCTAATCTTATCATTCCTTAAAATCTAATTTACAAATTAATATTTATATCTGAACCAGCAACTACAGTTGTGTTCAAAATTATGCAACCCCAATGCTGTAAAGGGTTTTAGGGAATTTAGTGTACATTTGTAATTGTAT
>JAEANM010014239.1:0-14082 GCA_017656035.1 Myanophis thanlyinensis
GGAGGCTGATGATGGCAACAGGCGGTCCCGTAAGTACCCAGGTCCCAAGCCATGGAGCGCTTTGAAGGTGAGAACCAGAACCTTGAATCACACCCGGAAGGCTACAGGGAGCCAATGCAGCTCGCACAGGAGAGGTGTAACATGGGAGCTCACACCTGCGAGAGATCTAAGTCTTACTCTCTATGAATGCCTCTCTTATGCCTCCCACTCATTTCCCTTGTCTGTTAGTTGGTCAGATTCTTGTAGAGAGCTTAAGCTTGCAACAAATCTTGATGCTCGAATCTCCTAATTTCCATGGCTCTTGGCAGACAGATGTTCCATATTTCCTGTATCAGGGCAACCCTATTTTAAATACTGATCGGTGGAGATCGACACTGGATAGGGTTTGAAACACTGCAAAGGGTTCCTCGTCTAGTCTGAAAGGTTCCCAATGTTTCCAGTTGGCGGCTAATGTGACACAGAATGCTAATCTACATGGATGCGTAACCTCACCCAGCCAACCATGTTTTGTAATGTTCTTTCAGTCTGAAAACTCTTTTGACTTTCCCATTTAGCACAAACCATAATTTACCACTACGTCTAAATAAATTGCAGTTTCCGTTCAGAACTGAAATTGAAAATCTATTTTAAACCGCAATCCCAATGGAGAAAGGGAGCCTCCAGCTTGTTTCTAATCTTCCAAATTCTGGTTGTTGCCTGCAACTGTTCAAAAATAAAATAAAATAATGGACTGTTCACCCCTTCATTTACCATTTAACAATTTGACAAAGGGATTGAAAACAACGGCTTGTAACCTCTGTTTCACTTAAAGAGTCAGGCCATAAAGCACATGGAGAAAAGAATGAGCATGCATAAATATACCTCGGAGGCTGGCACTGGCCCTCGATGCAGAAAGATCTGAAATCTGGATATATTGATTAAGCTACTGTCACCTAATTAACCCTTATAAATGCAGCCAGTCGCATTAAAACGACTTAAATTTAACCTGAACATTTTCATCTATTCCTTTAAAAACAGGCTTGCAAATATATGTTATTAATACAAGTGCTGCACGGGTTTTCCTCATTCCCAACAGTGCTTTTTCAAAAGGCAAATGGACTTCCTTGATATTTTTCCTTGAAAACGTTTCACTTCTCAACCAGGAAGCTTCTTCAGTTCTGAATTTTCCCTCAGTTTAGAATTTTTCAGTTCTGAAAAACACCTTTGGAACAACCATGACCTGGATGATCAATAATAATCTCCACAGATATCCAGGTGTTCCTCGTTAAGGAATTTGCCTTTAGAAAAAATAAAACATAGTCCTTATTTAACATCTTAATATTCATTTCCTTTCAGATCTGACAGGCACCATCGCAGTAGTTTTATTTTATTTTTTTAAATCCAGATCAAAGATTGAGGAGCTGAAATCTTGGTTTCAACTTCCTTCAGCGGTTGGATAATAGAGATAGAAATTAGGATTTTTTTTAAAAAAAAGTATTACTGTGGAAGCAACTGATCCAGACAAGTGCTCTTCACTAAGCAGTTATTATATGTAAAAGAGAAAATAGAAAAATAAATAGGGGGAAATATCTTGGGTTTCAATTTCTAATCCCCATTTTGGCCTTAACTGGCTTCCTGTACAAAGCAACTAAACAGCTAACTAATCTGAACTGAAAAGCAACAAAAGGGAAACACTACTCAGCTGAATACATAAATTGCTCAAAGCAAATAAAACATTTTCCGCTTTCTCTTCACACACACAAAAAAAAAGACTTTCTTACAGTGTCCTTCATTCTATGCTCTTCTGTTAAAGTCACATTGTTTGTGGCCCAAGCTGCTAACTCTGAAAAAAATAAAAGGGCTACAGTTATCTGTTGTTGAGTACACTGTCGGAGGGAACATAATTGGTATTAAACTGAATTTGTTATGTGTGGGAGCTATTTTGGTAGCTTGGCAGACAATAAAGCAACGGACAGGTTGCACAAATATTAATCAGCATTTTGATGGTGCTGGGGGCAACTGAGTACGAGACAGGTTGTGACCTGGAGTAGGGCTGGAGAAGAGGTGCCTCTAATCGTGTGTGTGTGTGTGTGTGTGTGTAAAGAACTTCAGCCTCAATGGGACTCTTTTTACTTGCCCCGTGAAGAAGCAACAGTACAACTTGCAAGGAAAGTCTTGCGGTTTTCCCGAAACGGCATGCAAGTTTATTTGAAAGAGAGACATCTGCACACTGAATTATTGATTGCTGCCATGAGACAACAGCAAAACAAACACACCGGCAAAAAAAAAAAATGTGTCAGGGTTTTAGAAGCTGGGTTGTGTCAACTTGCACTTGCGGGGTAAGGTCTGTAGTAACAACAGCGGATTAACCGCTGTGTCAGTCAATTGCACACCGGACTTTCCTTCCAGTTATTAGTGCATAAGTGACATTAAGGATGTGTTGTTTTAATGCATCAAATAGATCATAAATCGTGAATCTCTGCACACCTGCGAGAGATCTAAGTCCTTACTCTCTATGAATGCCTCTCTTATCTCCCGCTCATTTCCCTTGTCTGTTAGTTGGTCAGATTCTTGTAGAGAGCTTAAGCTTGCAATAAATCTTGATGCTCATTTGAATTGCCTGAATCTCCTGATTTCCATGGCTCTTGGCAGACAGATGTTCAGTATTTCCTGAATCAGGGCAACCCTATTTTAAATACTGATTGGTGGAGATCGACACAGGACAGGGTTTGAAACACTAGCAAGGGTTTCTCGTCTAGTCTGAAAGGTTCCCAATGCTTCCAGTTGGCGGCTAATGTGACACAGAATGTTAATCTGTCTGTGAATTCACTTCTGTTGAGTTCCAAAGTGTCAGCTAATTAAACTAGCTGGTGAAATGGATTTGGTAGTCAAACCAGGCGATAGTGATAGGTACTACCAAGGGGCACTGCATGCTAGCCGGTGGATTCCAAGGCCCAGTAGTTTCAAGGATTCAAAAGTGCAGTTCTGAAATGGTTTAAGAGTTGCCTTCTCTCAGGCTGGAAGAGAGCAGCAGTTCAAGTCGCTGCTCTAGGGTCTCCAGTTTTGGCGTCTCTCTGCTGCCATCTGCAGGTCTTCTGGATCTCTGCTGCTCTAGGGTCTCCAGTTTTGGCATCTCTCTTCTGCCATCTGCAGGTCTTCTGGATCTCTGCTGCTCTAGGGTCTTCAGTTTTGGCGTCTCTCTGCTGCCATCTGCAGGTCTTCTGGATCTCTGCTGCTCTAGGGTCTCCAGTTCTGGCATCTCTCTGCTGCCATCTGCAGGTCTTCTGGATCTCTGCTGCTCTAGGGTCTCCAGTTTTGGCGTCTCTCTGCTGCCATCTGCAGGTCTTCTGGATCTCTGCTGCTCTAGGGTCTCCAGTTTTGGCGTCTCTCTGCTGCCATCTGCAGGTCTTCTGGATCTCTGCTGCTCTAGGGTCTCCAGTTCTGGCATCTCTCTGCTGCCATCTGCAGGTCTTCTGGATCTCTGCTGCTCTAGGGTCTCCAGTTTTGGCATCTCTCTGCTGCCATCTATAGGCTTTCTAGATTTCTGCAACCTAGTTCTGGTACCCCTGGCCTCTGTACCGAGATCGGCTTCTCACACCGAGATTGCAAGTTTTCCAGCAGTCATTTTAACAATAACCTGATGTTTGCCGATATCAGGTTATTTCTGTTTCCAATGAAATGTGACATAAATCATCATTATTTGCCTTTCAGGCAGCGATGGAAACTTGCTTACACTGGGTTTTTTTTCTTTCCCACCCACTAATTGAAGGATTTTATGTGGCTATCATTGCAAAATTGTTGTCTTTGGGCTGAGTGCTGAGAAGTATTACTGCTAGTTGCTATCGTTTCATTCCGTTCTGTTTATATTTCTAGCTTCCACTTACCTTCATGCATATTTTTTTTTTTTTTTAGGAATTGTCGCTAAAAGAAAGAAGGAACAAGAGAGATAAGTGAAATACAGCCACTGTCTGGGTTTGGCCACAATTTTAAGAGAAGGAAAAAGAGAGCAAACCTTCCCTTCTTAATCATCTAAGAACCTCTCTTTGGTTCACATTCATTTCCCCAACTCAAGAGATAAGTGCTTTGGCGGATCTCTAAAAATAGAAAGTCAGAAAAGGCAAACAGAAGGAAATAAAAATAAAGGGGAGAAAGAAAAGCTAACACAGCTCAGAGTAGGTCAAAACCCACTAGCAAACAATCTGTACAGGCACATCACTGCCTGCCATATGTTAAAAGATAAACGTTTCAGGGACTGTTTAAGAGTACAGGTGCAACTTGCAAATGCTTGGCCTTAATATCAATTGACAAGGTCTTTCCGTTATTCCCTCCAGGCCCTCTGCTACAGCTGCTTTCTTTTATCCATATGGGATAAAGCATCGCCCAGCGTTCCCATAACATACATTCCACCGGTTTTTAATTTGTTGGCTGGTCCCTTCCTGATGTTCCCTTCCTTGCCACCATCTAGAACTGTGATCGCGAACCTATGGCATGGGTGCCTGCCACAGGTGGCACACAGAGCCATCTTGCCGGGCACACAAGCTGTCATCCAACTTACAGTACCTCCAGCTGAGCATGCACATGCGATTGTGCATGCATGCATGTGTAATTGCAGAGACCCAGATGATCTTTGGGCCTCTGCTGTGCATGTGTGCAATTGCAGCAGGAAATCCAGCTGGTCTTCGGAGCTCTCCTGCGCATGCACACACAATTGCTCATGTGCATGAGTGCCTGTGTGCAGCATGCATGCACTGCATGTGCAAAAGCTGCATGCATGCACAGATGTTGCGGTTGCATATGCAGTGCACATGGAGGAGCCGCATGCAAGTGCAGATGGTATATGCAAAGCACATACTTTTTGGCACTTGGTAAGTAAAAGCTTCGCCACCACTGGTCTAGAAACATGATTATGACTTTCACTCTGTTAGTTTGATGACTTCCACGGTGATCGCTCTTCACCATGTCACTGTCTATTATCACAGTTCAATTCAAATCTTTATTGTCAATGCGCAACATGTGTGCAGTGAAATTGAACACTTCAACTGAATTGGAATTGAAAGTTCCAGCTCCCCATTTTCATACGTCATATGTCAGGGTCCAAAGCTCAAGAAAGACAGGGATAGGATTACTTCTAAGCAGGTTCATTTCTTGTCCCTCACCTATAGACAGAAATCTTGCCAAACTAAAGCATCATTAAAGGTGTACAACTGGGGATTTCTAGGGAGGAACTATCTCAACCCACTTCCACCCAGCCAAATTAAGTTTTGGCATCTCTCTGGGTCTCCTGCAACCCCTCCCTCCTGGAAACTCAGAAATTTATTTCTGAGGGGAGAAGGGGAATGATGGCCATGCATCCATCAAAACTTTGTAAGCTTCCACACAAAGATTAAGCTGTATCCCAGATAGATACGATGAGTGTAAGAACTAACCAGCATTCACCAAATTTCTTCAGAAACTGAACGGAAACATATTCAGTTTTCTCAGAATGCCAAGAATTTTCCAAGGAAGATCACCATTATTGACAGCTCCTTGCACGGTGCTCAAATTCCACCTGTCACTGACCTTGAAACAGGTCTCCTTATCTGCATATTTCTCCAGTGATTCCACAGAGACCTTTAAAGTCGTTGTGTGTTCCTCTTTGCTGCATCGCACACTTGCAATGCAGACATGCTGTTCATTTTCCCAACTATATATTTAAAACCATTTTTTTTTAAAGGAACATCTCCATATTCTCGTATTATAAGTATAAGACGTTTCCAATTTCCTTTATTGTACCATTTGTTATGCTGTGTCCAACTGGATCTGGTTATTAACTGTCCCCTTAAATCAAATTCTGGCTGTTTGGAATTTCAATTTCATAAGTCTTTAATGATTTGAACCATATCTGGACCTTATATTTTCCTTCCATGTTCGCAAAGGATTAGCAATGAGCACGGGCATGCCAGGATACAAATTACAAGTGTATAGTGACCACAACAATATCCGACATTCAATTAAGCTTTTGTTATAAAGCAATTTCTTCAAAATTCATACCCCAGGAGCTCAGAAAATAGTAGTTAGAAGATACTATTCATGAAATCAGCCTGATGCACAATACAGAGTAGGTATGTTTCGGTCTGAATTAAAGAACTACAAGCATAATCTGAGATTCATTATATTCACCATAAAGCATAATCTGAGATTCATCTTATTCACTATAATCAGAGTTCCCAATGGTTAAAGGAACACCTGTAGTTCTGCTCACCTGTTTGTCTGAAAGGATAAGTGAGCAGGCCTTGATTATTGTGATTTATTGCCATGGTGGTACAGTGGTTAGAATGCAGTACTGCAGGCTAACTCATTGATCACTCCAGGAGTTCGATCCTGACTGGCTCAAAGTTGATTCTGCCTTCTATCCTTCCAAAGTAAAACGAGGACCCAGATCGATGGAGGCAATATGCTGATTCTGTAAACTGCTTAGAGAGAGCTATGAAGTGGTATATAAGTCTAAGTGCTAGTACTACTATCACATCTGTTCTTTGTATTTATACCTAGCTCTGGCACTTTAATGCTTCATGTGAATATTTCTACTTTAATGCTTCATGTGAATATTTCTACTATTTCAAACTGTTGGTGCATCATGAGGCAGAGAGCTATTGTACTCATATCTACCATCGGCTTCCTATAGATCTCCGAATGGACAGTATATATAAAAAAAGCAAAATTAGAAAACTCATCTGATCCAGCACATTACCATAACAGTAAAGGGAAAAGGGAAAGGACTCCCTGCAGATTTTCCTCTGCTAGTTATTGCCAACTAAAGAGGGAAGTGCCCATTTCCATTCCAGGGCCATTGAGCCACGAAGCTCTGTTATCGTCCCACCAAAGTGGTACTTATTCATCTACTCGCATTTGCATGTTTTCAAACTGGCTAAGTTGGCAGGAGCCAAGGTGAGGATGGGAGCTCACTCCATACAGTGGCGCTCAGGTCTCAAACCTGCGCTGCTAGCTTTGCAGCCAACAAGCTCAGCATCTCAACCATCAAGCCACCATGCTGCCTCAATCATGACAGTTATAGTGTGAAATATAACTGGGGGAGAAGGAAAGATGTTACAATGTTTGTCCTGCAGTTAGTAACCTCAACAGAACAAGATGCTCAAAACTAGCCATCTATATTGTCTGCCAAATTCTGCAAGCCATTTCCGTCGCAAGGGTAAAAGATGTTGCATGTCACATTTTAAAGTTATTAATCGCTTGGGGATGCGTACAGTACTTTATATCCTGCTTTAAGAATGAGAGGGATTGCAGTATCTGATAAAGCACAATAAATAAACAGCTTCATGCACTGGATACAGCAATACAATAAGTTCTGATTTGACTACAATTACTGGATAGAGGGATGTATCTGGATTCAACAGCATGTAGCTGCTAAACATATTAAGTCAACGTTATCTCTCCGACAAGCCTATTTTGCAGGATCCTAGTACACCTTGATGAAGAAAGACAGAAAGAAAGACAGAAAGAAAGAAAGAAAGACAGAAACTGTGTTCAAATCAGCAAAAGGGAAAAAATGCATTGTGTTTTTTCACATTCCTGCTAATCTTCCAAGGATACAGAAATAATACGGATGTTTATGTTTGCAGTTTAATGTTTGGTAAGACAGAGTTGCAATTTGAGGTTTGCCAGAGCATAATGCAATAATTACGGTTGAAAACTAGTGACAACGAAGTTCGATGTGTCCATTAGAGCATTTATTAGCTATAAGAAGTAGGCAATAGTGGCGACTGAGGAAGAAGCTACCCACCCGGTAAGCTTATTAAACAAGTGGAGAACACTAATAGAATAAAAATATACACTTTGGTTTAGCTCGTCCGTCTTTTAAATGCGCACAGACACACACCTCTAAAACGAGCATTTCCACCACAATCTGGGCTTAATATTGATGCTGCCAATTTCTCCCTTTGCTAAAATGCTAAATACTAATTAGTTCCAAACTCTTTCCTCGAGCATCATGCAAGATGCATCTGCTGAAGCAATTAGAATTAGAGATAAGATTCCGGTGGCTATTTTTCTTCTCCGTTCAGCATTATTTGGAACCAAACTTAGCACTCCCTAAGCATACAAATAAAGCTGCTGGGTTTTTTTTTTTTTGTTTTTTTTTAAATCCCAACCGTCTTACAATAGGAAACATCATTAGGTAAGAGAGATCCAAAACAAACAAACAAACAAAAAAATTGGATTCTAAATAACAGAACTATTCACTGCACGTGTGACATTTATACAACAATTCCAAATCCAAATTCCAAATTTTATTGGTCACATACACAATCATACATGGGTACGATATGCAGTGAAATGTTTATGCAACCGCAGGTAAGTTAAGGTAGGAAGGGAGGGCTAGGGGTAGCTGGGAAGGTGGAATCAAATGCAATTATAGGTCTTGGAAGGAGGGCTAGGGGTAGTTGGGAAGGGGAATTAAATGCAGTCAATGTTATAGTCCTGAATATTCTTGTGCCATCAATCTTATAGTCTGTATGTTCTTGTAGAATGTTCTTCTTGTTGCCAGCCCTCCCAGCAGCCTCCAATGTTGTTTCAGCCTCCTGGAAGTCTTCGGGCCTTCACGGCAGCCTCCGATGTTTCCTTTGATGTTTTTTTGGCTGCCTGGGAGACCTCCGCTTCACTAGAAAAGTCCTCGAGCCTTCCTGGCAGCCTCCGATGTTTCCTTCAATGTTTTTCCGGCTGCCTGGGAGGCCTCCGCGTCACTAGAAAAGTCCTCGGGCCTTCCCGGCAGTCTCCAATTTCCCGATGTTTTTTCCGGCTGCCTGGGAGGCCTCAGTTGCTCTGAGAATCCCTGCGTCACTCTGGTAAGCCTCCCCCATCTCTGGCTGTCCATGGGGCCTCAGCAGCGCTCTGGCAACTCTCGATGTGCTGGCTGCTCGGGCTGCCTTGGATCGCGTCGCTCCGCCTCTCCTCATGATTTTGATGATCTTACCGACTTCTGTTGTTTTCTGGCTGCCTGTGCGCCATGTGAGGTCCATAGCTGGTTTCCTGAGGTTTTGAAACGGTTTGGGGTTGGTTCTAGGGGGTTCCAGGGGTATCTATAGGGGTATTTACAGGGTTGGGGGTCAGAGCGGCCACGACGGCTGCCTTTGTTACAGTGCCACCTTGGAATCTTATTAATTATTAATTCCATATTATTCATGACTAATTGTGAAGGCCAACAAGGCGGCCATGGCATCAGTTTAGCTCCACTGTTTTCCAATGACAGGGGATTATTTTTCTGAAATAATCTTCAGCAAAATAGAAAGGAGGGGTGCTTAGTTTCTGTCAAACTGTGTTTCCATGGATCTAGCCATCTGTTTATGGAGTAAAACTTCTCTCTGATCTCTGATAAAGGAACAGAAGATGAGGAATTCTTTACAGATGGAGCAGCACTTCTACTGCTGGGATTAGAAAGAGGTTGAAGTGATCTGGTGTGTTACCATTTTGAGGTTCTCAAACACAACACCGCCGAGTTCCAAATAACCCTGCGGAGGATGAAGTAACAGCCATCCAATATATCATTATACATATTCTAACAGCGGCAAGAATCACCTATGCAAAAAATCAGAAACAAGAAGGCCAACCACAAAAAGGAACTGTTATTGAAAAAAATTCTCGAATGTGCAGAACTGGATAGTTTAACACTAAAAATGAAGGGTAAAGAGGATAAAGAATACTATAGGGTTTGAAATTTAGTATACGATTGGATAAATAGAGAAAAGGAAACGTAAATCTATGTATATATGTAAACACATGACAAAAAATAATTGGAGTGATGTATTATGTAAACAAAATGTATATACAGAAAACTCAGCAGGGTTAAAGGTTGGATATTTGCATTGAAAGATTATTTTATGTTTTGTTTGTGTATGTACATATGTCTGTTTTTTTAATAATAATAATAATAATAATAATAATTCTCTTTGCTACTAAAGATAACAGCGACTGGGGAAGAATTTAAATCCCCACTCTGAATTTAGCTGAAAGACTAGACATAGCCTTGGTATTAAGATTTAGGAAACAGTATCTCGGATCTGATCCTTTTATTTGTGGCCCTACAGACAAGCAAGACGGCATATTAAATTGTCATTGACATCTTCCAAACAGGGCAAACTAATCCATTGATAAAAAGCGAGTGACTTTTGCACACTGTTGAAAAGATTTTTTTGTTTTTAAAAATAATCATATTTTTTCCAAGTCAGCCCTATATATTCAGGTCTAAAGAGAGTTCTAGCTAGCCATCATTTCACACCTGAATATCTCAGATTACAACATCTTAGCAAAGTTACATGTCTTCATTTATATTTATAAGGGACTGTTGTATTGCAAGATTTAAAAAAAATATTGAGGGAAAAATATGAATGAAACTACAACTCAGTGTAAAAGAATGGAGACAATGTCACAAGTTTAAATATCAAATATAAATTGTCAATGATTCACATTGGGAAAGATCTCTTTATTAGAGATGTCTACCATTATACATTTTTTCAATGTTCGTGTTTTCTGGTGTTGTCTGGAAGTGGAAATATTTAAAAAGCAATAAATAAATGGGTGAAAACATAACTCCTGGGAGAAGGTTAGCTCTTAACGATTTTTTTTTAAAATCACTATTCCATATCATGCAATTTGTAAGCAAAGAAATAAAACATACCATTGTATGATTCTGAATGTTATTTTGCACTGAATGAAACTGAGCATCTGTCTGATTAACATGCTGTTAAATATGCTATGCTTTTTTTTTTTTTTTCAGGAAAAAAAGATCAATAATGAAAGTGAAATGTTTTATGGCCTCTCTCAGACATCAATGTTCTTTTCTAAAATGAGGATGGAATACACAAGGATGCACACTAGACAAACAGAAATCTTGCCTGTGTGAAAGCATATAGTTAAAATGTAAATAATTCTACCTGAGCTTCTCATTCCTCATAGTGGGTTGTGTTACTCCATCCCCAGGGTTAATCACACAAATTTGTAAAGTACAGTACAGTACAGCCCTAATCCTCTACACCAGATACCCTTTGCATCTAATTTTGCATTTCTGGAATAGAAGAAGCGTAATTGGTTTTTATGAGGTTTATGGATAACACCAAGGACTAATGGAACCAATAAAATATATTTTCCCCCACTTGGTACGACTTGGTTCTACACTAAAGTAGTATCTGTCATCCTTCTGTGTATTAGCCTGATCCACATTGAGAATTGTTTTATTTGGAAGCACGCAAGGAATTAAAATCTCTCTACTCACATTATTATCATCTTTTTCTCTTCCTCCTCTTTGTTTTTGGAACTAGCTCTAAGTTTAAAAATTGAAATATGCAATAACAGCATTTGGTTTTCTGAGAAGATAGATAGCACCAGATATCTGGTATCCAACTTTCAGTATTGAACGAGGTCTTCTTTGCAAGGTTGCCATAAGCCATTCTCTCTCAGCTAAGCCTCTCTCTCCAACTTGCAAAGAGGGTAAGTAAAATGACCTATGCCCTCAGATTGTTGGACAAAATCAATGTGTAACACTTAAAGATTGTCCCAGAAAGAGTTAACAATGGCTCCAAGTTAGTCCTCAACTTGCAGTGGAGCTCTCTTGGTGTTGCAGAACTCAAAAATAGCTTGCATTGCTCTGTATAAATTAGCACCTAGACTTATATACCGGCTTCATAATACTGTACATAATACTTTGAATACACCTAATTCAAAGTGGTTTACAGTCAGCAAATTGCCTCCCCTGCCCTCAAACAACTTGAGTCCTCATTTTACCAACCTTGGAAGGATGGGAGGTTGAGTCAACCTTGAGCCTGTGAGGACTGAACTCCAGGCAGTGAGCAGTCAGGCTGCAATCCCGCATTCTAACCACTTGGCTCAGAAAATTCGCATTTTCTCCCAGCAAGAGTTTCTGGGATCTACAAAATTAAGACAATCTGTGTTTGCTTTTGAATCTGAATTTGGATGACCGTTATAAGCTATTAAGAGTGCTCACCTTAAGGCCGCTTGTCTATATGGAGTATTGCTACTTATTCCTTTCCATATTTGCTCCGGATATAAGAAGCTAAATAGAGTAGCTCGGAGCAAAATTATCTGAGAGTCGACAACCACAGCAAATTGGGTGATCGATGGCTGCAACCATAAGTGACATGGGGACTTTATGGCAAGGACCACAGAGACGCACTGGGCCTATATTGCACATACCTGGAAAATCCAGGATGAATTGTCATTTTTTTTTTAATTATGCAGAGGCTGTTTTAAAGGTTCACAATGTTTTTCATATGCTCCCCATTTCATAATACCAGGAAGCAGAGTTGCTAATTTGCAACTGAGTGCAGGAAGAGGGATCACGATTTGTTCTCCTTGTACAACAAGGTTTTTAATAATCAAGAAATCTGAATACAAATACATGACTAATTTGTGGCTGCAATTAATGCGGAAATAATTCTCCCCCCACGCACACAAAGTAGTCGCAGAGACAATCATCAACATAGCCAACAGCCTTGTGGGACACCTATACTTTCGAGCCCGCTACTGTTCTTGTAAATTTGTAAAAGATGCAATGATATAGTGAGCGCTTTAAAGTATTATTCAGTCAGCACGATAATTTTTGCATTTTATTTATTTATTGAGTTTAAACCTAAAGCAATCAAAGAAGACCCTTGAGAGTTTACACTATATCTAATTAAATGTAATAGGATGATCCGTGATACAAATTAAACAAAAATATTTTTTAAAAAAAACAGCTTAACCATCTTCCCAATGCACACTAATTAGTAAATAACTGCTGGCTTCACTTCATATTCTAAAAGGTATTTGAAATAGCTTATGTTTAAATAGCTGATGGGTGGATCGATGGACAGATAGACAAACAGTGTGTCAATTTTCATAGAAGAATTGTCACACAAAGCATTGAAAAAGATGTGGGTTTCTTTCCAGCCTTATTTTTTTTCACTTCTTTTCAAATTAATAAGACACCTGCCTCTGAACAGCATGAATTTTCTATGAAAATAATATAATGCATCTAGGTTTTCTTAATGTGAGCAACGTATAATTTGAAGTAAAAGATAAATGTTTTTCTTGTATTTCTGCATTCGTTATTACACATCTTGGTCTATCCAACAAAATATACTAGACAAGTGATTTGGATGCGTGTTGGGTTGTTTGAAGAAATACAAGAGAAACGTTATAAATAAAACATTTTTTCCTTGCAATTGTCTATCTAAAATATTATATTTCCCTGACAGTCTTAACTATTACCAGAAATCTTTTCCTTAAATGCCCCCATCTCTAGTGAAGGCTCAGTCAAGAAAACAATCTGCCATTACAAAGTACTTCTGGATATGATGCACTCTATCAAAGTGATATTTAAAACAGCTACAAATTCAACAGAATTTTTCAAAAAGTGTAGAGTTATACCCGGGACTCTATTTGATGAATAAACCTACTGTTGTGACCACAGGTTGTAATAACATTACAGAGTATTAGAAAAGAATGACATGAATAATTAGAAGGAGAAAGAAAGAGAAAGAATGCAAGAGAATAGTGTTAAAATGGAACTAGGACTATAACTGAGAGTTTAAAAATGTCATTTAAAAAAATACATGGTAAAGATGATGACTTGATTGCTAAGAATTGGAATGGCTACAATTCCAACTAATTAATACAGCCAAAATTAATGCAGCTAAATAATACTTCATTTTTTATTTAGAAGTTGCTTTGTCTTGTTGGTTATATTCAATTCCTTTATTATTGTAATAAGTAATATAATAAAAATAAGCCATTAAGAATCAAGATTTATGTAGATTCTTTTTAACAATTCTTCTCCTAAGCTAAGTCTCTCTTCTCTTGTGTCTGCATCTAAAGTTTATGTAAAGACTTTAAAAGCAGAGAATTCTCCATGTTTGGACCCTGCACAACTGGAGAATAAGACTAATGAAAAATAGATGTAAGCAAGATTCTCCATTGGGATGGATCCTATTTTCCAAACAAATCAACTAGTTAATTGGACCAAACTCTTTCAGATATACTTTATCCTGTTCTTTTTGTGTCTCTACTGTCAATCAACCAGGATCATCATCATCATCATCATCATCATCATCATCA
>JAEANM010014240.1:0-14082 GCA_017656035.1 Myanophis thanlyinensis
ACTGAATTTTAAAAAGATATTTAATCGGCCACTGTTTAATTATTTTAATTGCTTTTAATTGTATTGTTGTATTGATAGGTCATTTGGATCCATCCTAGCGTTTAGATCCGCCCCTATAATTATTAATGCTCAGGAGTATTTGTCTGAGCAGCCAAGGATAAAATCTTCTATGCAATCCCAAATCTCATTGATCAGATTGTTCTTATTAAGTTGAGGAATGTAGATATTAAAAAGCAGAATCTCCACCTGTTTAAATAAGAGTAAAGTAGTCACAACCCATGGCTGGCAAGGTGGCAGTGATACACATTTAAATTGTAGGGATGTATTAACTAGTGTCACGATACCCCTTTTGGCTCTCCCACCCACCTTACTTGGGACAGCCGGGATAGAGTTGGCCCAATAACCTAATAATCTAACTGTATCTCTGTGGCAGTCCAGGATTTCTGTAAGAAAAGGATGTCAAATTGTGATAAATAGTCAAAAAAGAGTTGGTCTTTCGATGGAACAGTCCAACTCACTATATTCCAGGTTATGAGGGAAAGAGGGTAATCATTTGCAGCTCATCAGGAAATTTGATTTATACAAAGGGAAGTTGTACAGTTGTTGTGATGGATTGAAGTATCCCAGATAAAATTGGCCTTCTTTAAAAGGAGGGGAGTCTCATCTAAGTCCTGTATATACTCCTGGGGAACTTGGTCGGAGTAAGAGGCTTCAATACCAACTAGTAGAGCTTGCCTTTCAGGTGCCTGCTCTCTCAGTGTTGGACAAGGAGTTATTAAGTCATGCTGTATTTGACTTTGAGATGGTGGCACTATTGTGGGTCGTCTCTCGATCTTTCGGCTTGATGCTGAAGATATCATAGGATATTCACTTAAGAATGATAGCATCTCCATCTCTACTGGGATCTCTATTGGCCCTGGTGGTTCTTGGTTTCTGTCTTCCATGGTCTCATTTTCTGCAGACTCTTGCCCTCTGGGGGAGAGATGAGAGGCTATATTATTGGTGAGACCAGATCTATAAGTGGCTCTGCTGTGTCAATCATAACCAACAAGGATTTCTTTAAATTTTCCAGCTTGTATAGTATATTGTCTTGTTCTTTCCTTGGGAGAGCACCAAAGGCATTAATGAGGCCAGTTTCTCTGCTGTAAAGTACATCTTCACTGAGTGAGGCTGGCTGACTCCCACTTTCTTTCTCCCACTCTCCCAAGGTTGTAGATGAGGAGGACACAGCAGCAACCTTGGGAGCTCCTTTGTTAACAATTAGGGGTTTAACCATTTCCTCACAGAAAAATCTGTTGGGAAAAATTTGAAAGGAGGCTAGGTGTGCTTTCATCTTGAATAGCATCAGCGGTATGGTGGTTTGCTTGAAAGACTGGTATTTGCTTCCTATTTGGGACTTCAGGTAGCCACTCTATTGCACAGAGATGAATCTGCCCCCATTGGCAGTGCAGAAGCTGGCTTAGGGAGTTTAGTATTGCATGCTTGTTATTCCATCATCCATAATTAAGCCTATTCATATGGATTTTGAGAGCAATCTGCTGCATTTGCAGGAAAATTGATTATATGTGGGGGAGATATCTTACTGGCTTCCAGGGAATATTGATATATCTCCCTCTTGCTGCCCTGTTTGGAGAAAGCCTGTTTTTCTGAATGGGCTGCCACTTTTTAACAGATTCTTTAACTGTCTTTCCGTCTCTTTGCTCTTTTCCCACTTCCATATCCTGAATAGGGGACTTAACCAAGTCTGCAGCCGGGTCTTTAGTGGGGGTACATGGTACATCTTGTATTTGAAAAGAGGCAGATATATCCTTTCTTAGTGTCTTTACATCATGTCGAACGGCTATTAGTTGCTCAAAAATTGAAACAACTGTTTGTGCTGTAAGGAAGGCATTGCTTCGCCATAAACTCCATTGAATTTTCCCAAGATAAGGTCTCTGCATTCAGAATTCACTTATCCTTCGCTGTTTTAGTCTTTATCCCAAACTCCATATCAGGTGTAACTGGACTAGTTGATTGTAAGAACAGCTGACTGTCCGTTTGATCCCCTCCCACCAGATTCGGAAAGTTCATTGTTCTGTCAGATCACCCCGTAAGTCCCATTCTAACTTCTCAAATTTATTGCTGATGGAGGGGGAGGTTAACTTTACTTACTGATCTCTTGCCAGCAAAGTGCTCCTCAATTCTTGGTTGTTTTGCAGTTTTCACTGGTGGGAGAGATCCTGGGCTGATACCATAGCGTTTCTTTCTTTTTCCTATGCCTTATTAGTTCCCAGTAAAACAAAACAATTTTTTTTTTCTGTGTTGTGGACTACGCTGTTACCACCTCCGAAGGATATTAGTTTGATAAAAAAGGATCCAGTGGGAATATTAAAAATTGATAAAATAAAACAAAACCGAGAGGAGCTACTGCAAACACGTCCAACAACTATCCTATCAGGGGCAAGTGCTTCTGCTCAAGCAAGGCTCTATCCCCAGCTGAAGTGGTCATGAACATCAGCAGCAGCAGCAACCAAGGAAAAGGAGCCTCAAATAGACATAAGCGAGACATTTATCAAGTGAGTTTTGCCCCATTTGATGACCTTTTTTTGCCACTGTTGTTAAATGAATCAGTGCAGTTGTTAAGTTACTAATATGGTTGTTAATTGAATGATGTTCCCATTTGCTTGTCAGAAGGTTGCAAAAAGTGACCCCGGGACACTGCAAACATCATGAATAGAAATCAGTTGCCAAGTGTTTGAATTATGATCACATGACCATGGGTCACTATTTTCAGTGCCAATGTAACTTTGAATGCTCACTAAAATAAGTTGAGGACTAGCTGTAGATGGATAAAATTGTATGCATAACAAGAGAAAAGTTTAGTTATACCAGGGATCCTCAAACTATGGCCCATGGGCTGGATACGGCCTGCTGACCCAATTTATCTGGCCTGCAGAGTGGTGGGATACAGCCCTGCCCCTCACTCCTCTCCTCCCAGTCACTCCCCGCATGGCTGGCTTTTTGCAGCTGGGGAGGAGGTGCCTTGCCTACCACAAGGCTGCGCCATTCACATCATCCCTCACCAGCTCTTGCCCTTATCTTGCACCATCCAGTAGCACTTCCCAATTCTGCTCATTTCAACGGCTCAATGCTCACTGCATTATTGCTGTTGGAAAGGTAAGGCTGAAGAGCACAGGTGAGCGGGGGAGGGCCTGCTGGCAGAGAGGTGATGCTGCCAGCGGTGCTCTGGAGTCAGAGAGTGGGCGGGTGAGCAGCTGTGGCCGGCTGCTGGAGAGATGATGCTGCCAGCGCAGCCACATGCTCCCAGATCAGCAGGTGAGCATCTGTGGCTGGCTGGCAGAGGAGTGATGCTGCTGGCGTAGCCACGTGCTCCTGAGCTGGAGGGTGGGTGGGTGAGCAGCTGTGGCTGGCTCCCCTCATCCCAGAAGCACCAACTCCACACTCTCCCCACTCTGCTAGCGACTGTCCCCCTTCTTCACACAGGACCGCCCAGAAGTAAGGAGGGAGAAGGAGAAGGGGCAGCCCCTAGCAAAGATGGGAAAATTCAAGGTTGATGCTTCTGGGATGAGGGGAGATGGAAAGCATCTGGTCCTGCTCACCTGGCCTCTCTTCCTTTCGCAGCCACCTGTGCTGCTGCTGCCATTCCAGAGGGTTGCCTCAGGGGCGAGGGGGAATAAAAATGCCAGCCAGCTGGCTGAAGGCTCACTCGCTTACTTTGCTCTCCTATCTCCACTCTTGAAGTTTTGCTGCCTTTTCTCTTCCTGTGCAGCCCATCCAATCTTTGAGACTGCAGCCAGGTAGCAGCGGTGAGGTAGGGAAGCATGCGGGAGACAGCGGCATCAGAGCATTCCCTGGTTCTTCCCCAAAGCCACCCTGGCCTAACCAGCCAGAATGCAGCAGCAGGTGGACTGACGCATGCAGGAGTGAAGCAACCCTGAAGTTGCCTTTGCATGGAAACAACATTCTGTCTTCGGCTCACCCACCCGCCAGCCGAACTAGCCCAGAAGGAGTGCATCCCCTGGTCACAGGCTGGATACAGATTCCAAGGTGGAGGGGAGAAAAAGCAGGCAGCACTCAGGAGAGCACTGGCCTGGGCTGCTGTACGCTTTCAGGCTTCCCACCCATCTCTGCTTCTGTGAGGCAGAAAGAAAATCATAAAAGTCTTTGCCCACATCCTCTCAGGGCCCTGGTCTGATTCCAGCATGTCCTCCATTGACCACTAAAAGCCCAAAGCTGATGACGCCAAGGGAGCCGTTGCCTCCCCCTGCTTCAGGCTTGGAGCTGTAAGTGTATCCAGGAAGCACTGCAGCAGAGAGAAGCTGCCGGGGTCAGCCCTAGCTTTGCTGTACATTGCAGCTATGAATCTCATATATGGCCAAAAATGAACATTGCGTTGTAGCCAGACCGGGTACTAGGTTGGCCCCTTGCAAACTCCTCATCTCTCAAGGAGCACGGCTGCTTGCCAATCACTGAATCGCCTGGACTCCCAGGTGACAGGATGGGGTCCTTCAGGCACTTAGCTTGGCCACCTGTTTAGTAATTCCAGCCAGCGGCTACAACACAAATATTCATTCTCAGTCGTATTTGAACTTCCTAGCTGCGATGGACAGCAAAACTAGTGTTGACCCCAGGCATTTCTCTCTGCTGCAGTACTTTCTGAATGCAGCTTACAGCTCCAAGCCTGAGAAGGGGGAGGCAAGGGCTGCCTTGAGTCTTCATGTTTCAAGCGACAAGAGATATGTTACTTTTGGGGAGACCACAGGATTTTCCAAACTCCCCTAAGTGGCCAAAATGGTGGTAGGTGGACTGACACACGGAGGGAAGGGAACGTACGAGAGATAGTGGCGTCAGAGCCTTCCTTGGCTCTTCCCCAAAGAAGAGGAGAAGGGGCAGGGCCAGCCTGATCTGAACCCTACTTCTTGCAAGGAAAAGCTTACAAATTTGCACTCAAGAGTGCTCACACACGCATACAAACACACAGATTGGCCCTCACCAGTGCTTTCTGGGAATTAAGAGAGACCAGATTTTGGGAGGGGGGCCAGAAGCGGGGGTGCATGTTGTCCAGCTTGCCATGCTTCCTAACTTTTTCCTTTTTGCTACCCACCAAGCAGACCCGGTGCTCCCTCCACCCTCCAAAACAACTGCCACCCTTCGCAGGTATGCCACACACTTCCCTCCACCAGCCCTTGCTCCCTCCTTCTCACCAATAGTTTTGATTGCTAATGGTTCCTTTTCCAAAGCAACATCTTTTCTGGATGGGACACTCCCCAGTTCCAAACAAAGGTGGACGAAATTCCACCAGACAAGGGTCCGACCATTGCTAGAAGATGGTGGCTGGCATTACTTAGTTTCACTGATTTCTTGCTCAAGGCCAGCATTTATCAACTTTGGCAAGTTTAAGATGTTATGGATGTCAACTCCCAGAAATCCCCAGGGGATTTGTGAGATATTGAGATGGCACTATTGTTATTGATATCTACTGTTCTCTCTTAGCCTTGTGCTTTGTAAAGCTTTTCATAGGATTTTATATTTATATATTATTTTTAATCCTGTTGTATGTTGCTCAGAGGCCCTTGTTTTGAGAGGGGCAGTCATATAAATTTGACAAATAAATAAATCCTAAACGAATCCTATTTTTTCCATTTACTTTACTTCCAATTCTCTCCTGGTCCTCCATTGTCTTTCTCCTAAACTGGAGACAGCAATCTGACATTCTCTGTACAATCTATAGGTAGTCCTCTACTTAGGACCATATGTTTAGCAACTGAACAGTCCCAAGTATGAGGGAGGTTGCTGTTGAGATGTGCTGGAGTAGACATAAACCTGCTCCTTTGCCTCTCTAAGGAGGCCCAGCTCTTGGGCTGAATCCCTTGCCTCCCACCCGCCCAAAACAAGAAAAGGGAAATCCTGTTTGTTTTATTCTTTTTTTTTAATGGCCTATTTCAAGGAACCTGAAGCTGCTGTTGTAATGAAGTTAGGCAAGTGGCGAGAAAGTTTCCACTCTTTTTCCCTTCGAGAAGGAGGGACTTATTAAATAAATGTCTTGATATCTTGTGTTTCTGTGCTTGTGTGATTGTACTGATGGAGACTCACTCAATTTCGCTACGCACATGTTGTGCATTGACAATAAAGGATTGAATTGAATTGAGTTGAGTAAGTACAACTTAGGAAGGACAAAGGCAAAATGGACTGCTAAATTGGTTATGCCCACCCAGTCACATGACCAACTACCTATGCCCACCCCGCCGGTCCGACCCCACAACAGTCTGAGGAACCGTGAATTGGCCCTCTATTTAAAAAGTTTGACGACCCCTGAGTTACACCATTACAATCACTGTTCTTTTGCAGACTTCTAAGAGAGTATGCTGGCTGTGAAATTATGGGAGTTGAAGTCTATGCATCTTATTTGCTACTGTTGAGAAACACTGGTCTAATACACACCCATGCATTATATATTATCTGGGTGATTGAACCACAGTTCATAGTGGGAACTGATATGGATTTGGAAACAAAGCACAGCTCAACAACTGAAAACAGACCACAGACCACTGCTCAGTAGTCTTTATAGCTGATGCCTTTCCAATCTAGCATGAAAGACCATTGCCCTTAATAAGACAAAGCAGCAGCTAATAAAGTTCCTTGGTATAGACCAGGAGTGTCAAACTCAAAGCTTGTGGGCCGCGCATCCAGCCTGCAGGATGCTTAAATTCGGCATGTGAGGGTAGCCTGAGAATATCAAACAACTGGCCTACAGTGCCTCTGCTGACGAAAACAGGCCAAAAGTGGGCTGAAAATGGGCCAAAAACTAGGGCAAAACCAGAGCAAAAAACAGGCCATGCAGGGGGGGGGGCACACTCCATTTGGGCCGGTAAAGTGCTGCAGAAGGTGTCCGTCCCATCTCCCCCTGCCCCCCCCCCCCACACCAGCCCGCAAAGGAGAACTACAGTGCTAATCTGGCCCTCGAACAAATCCTGTTTGACACTTCTGGTATAGACTGAAGATAAATCCAGGCCAGGGAAAGGGACGCTGCCACTTTAAATTTTATTTTGGTATTTGTGGCAAAGCTCACGGAGATTGTCAGTGGAATCTCTTTTATTAGACGACTCTTGGGAAGATGATGCCTAATAGGACTTTAATGCTTGACTCTATAAAGCTATTTATATTAGAGGACTGGAAAGGACAGGATTGTCCTTGCCTTCATCTACAATTCCCCTTATCTCCTTGTGAGACAGGCATGACATTCTGTGGAACTATGAAAGCTGAAGGCCTACTATAGTAACTATATTTGCAAAGCAGAGTTTCGAAATTACACAAAGGAAAAGCTCCATCAGTGATTCAGCAGGCATGTTAGGAAAACCAACTGAATTAAAATATAACGTTTCCAGAGAAAAGTAAGCCCCATCTCAATTTAAAAAAAAAAACAGGAAAAAAAAGATGTAGATGTAGGTGAAGTACTAATTTGTCACTTAGCAGCTTTTTAAAGTTACCAATAGCTACTTATGATCCAAAGTTATAACCATTGCAGCACCCCCTATGGTCCTTCACCCTTATGACTGGCCCCAGGGATACTGCACCGCCCCCATGCCTATCATCTTCCTCCACCAGGGAAAAAAATTACGAGATTGAACTTTTGTTTTCACCCACTCTCCCACGTTTTGACACAACCAGTTTTCCAGGTTCCAATATAGTCTCTTTAGTTTTGTAATTGAAATGTATATTATTATCATACCTTTATATTTCTAAATGTTGCATATGTACGATCACATCTGTAGGAGGTTTTAAAGCATATTTTCCATTTTTCTAAAAAGGAGTATGCACCTACCAGCCAATCATGCTGAAATCTCGATAAAGCATTCTTTTCCCAACTTCCTTTCGCTGAACTCTCCTTGGAAACTCCAAATGTGTAAACTCATTTCCTAGCAAATGGGGTTGCATATATGCCTGTAAATTAAAAGAGGATATTGAGTGGACAATCATCCCAGAAATCCATAATTACAACTCACACTTCTCCTGTCTCATCAAACAATTTGAAAACCCGTTACACTTTTTCATTGTTGAGCTTGCACAATTGCTGCACTTTCTTCTAGCATTTATGATCGGAGAAGCTGCTTATACATTTGATCCTATATTAAGCTACGGCAGAGCGACACAATTTAGTAATACTAATTTATATTTTCTCATCTTATGTAAGAGCTGTCAGTCTCACTTGACTGCCCAAACAAAAGTGTCTCATTGCCAAAAAAATCTGTATCAGCTAACCCCAAATATGCCAATTTTTTAATAAAAATTAACAATTTAAAAAGCATACAAATCATTTGCTTAATTAGTTGAAAATGCATAGATTCAATAAACTTAAAGAGACAAGAGATTTCTGCCTAAAACAATTTTTTAAAGAAATTAATGAGAGAACGTAAATTGCTGTATCAAAGCTTTCATCTTCCTCTGTTTTCTGAATGTTGCTGTTTTTACTCTCACAAATCTGGTAAGACATTTTTCTGGTCTTCAAAATTGTTTCTTTTACAAAAAAGCAAATTAGAAGACCTATTTTGTAAAAATATATGTGCTACTGATGCTGAAATCTGACATGGTTTTTTAATAGATGCTCATTACAAATTTAGTAGCATGTAGATAATATCCCTAAAACAAAAATAAAACTGCTGTTTTGGGGGCAGGATTACACGTGTCTCATCCCAACATCTTGTGGTAAGCAGCATTAAGACTGGGGAACAAAAAAATAGGAAAAGATTACGTACTGTATAATATAACATTTCTTCTCAATACATACTGTACAATATAATTTCCATCGCTTTTGAAACTCTCTCCAATGCAATTTCACCTTTATTATACATTTGCTACATATGGAAATGAACTAAATATGTAAGTTTTAGGGAAATAACAGAAGTATTTTTAAGTCCAACCAGAAAAAAAGGAAGAGACCCTCACAGGTTCCTTCAGGTAAGATCATAATTATAAAAATGCTACAGAAATTCCTTGATTTTAAAGGCACACAAATTATTTAAATAACAGAGGCATAAATATTCATTATATTTGCTTTGCATTTGTTGATGTAAACCTACATGCTCTTAAAGTAATTCTATCTGCCAAAACATTTAAGACAGTTGTGAAAAACAACAACAGTCTGTTCTCCCTATGTCCTTCATTCCTGCTTTTAAAGCCAGCAACCTATGTTCTAAAGAGCAAGCATTTCTAAAAAGGAAAAGAATTTTCATTAAGCAAAGAATTAACTCTAATACTGGGAAAGATGGAAGGAAGGGGAAGAAGAACTGTATCGATGGTCTCTCAAACCTGCCCCAATCAGCCTCAGTGGGAGGAAAGGCTGCTAAAACGATGATGCACAGGAGAAAGCAAGGAAGACAAGGGAAGAAGGGAGGGAGAAACAGATCTGTATGTAGCGTTTTGCTTGAGGTGTTTGCTACTTTTTCAGGAAATTTATATAAAGGCCACACTTGGCAGATTTTTACAACCTGACAAAGAAATTGCTCTTCTTGCTTTAAGAAATGGACATAGGGAGGAAAGAGATTGCCATCAATATTCTCATAACTGCAAAAGCACAGATGGAATAATAAATCAGACTCTTTGTCCACTCTGAATTTGACAAATAGTAGTATTTAGTGTAATGCAGGGATGGTACACCAAAGTTTTACTATATTGGTCTCTTAGTGTCTAGTGTTATAGATTTTCTATTGCTTTGCAGTATGTTCTACCATAGATCTTGATTGCAGTGAGTATGAGTGATGATGATTGCTTTGGAAGTTTTGCCATGTTAGAGAAGAGTCCTGAGAATACCATGAACATCCAAGAAAATAAACAAGTGTATTATCAAACAAATCAACCCAGAGTTTACACTCAAAGCACAAATGATTAGGCTAAAATTATCCATCTTCAGATACATTAAGCAAAGAATTAACTCTAATACTGGGAAAGATGGAAGGAAGGGGAAGAAGAACTGTATCGATGGACTCAGTAAAAGTGGCATGAGGTTAGAAGACCTGAAAGACCAGGTTAGGACAGATCGTCATAAAGAAAATTTATCTATGTGATCATTAAGAGAGGACACCAATTTGATGGCACATAATCAAGTAGTGTTGTGCCACAGCTCTTCACTGCACTGAATGTGTGGGTTGTTACATTGTTCAGGAACTGGATATGTTTCTAAAGTCATGGAACTTCTGCAGTTAGTATGCACAGTCTTCACATGTTTAATCATCCCCAGATATATTAAAAAGCAATAATTTGGCAATAATTATAGGCTTTGGAGAGTTTGCAGTCCTGGAATTTGAAGTTGTTTACCTTGGTTTAAAAAATAAATTCTTACCATCTACTAATATAAAGATTTAAGCTCTTACCAGATACTGGAGCCGCTGCCGCTCTGTTTCTGGTGTGAATTCTGAAGACATTGGAATAACCTCTCCGTTTCTAATTATTATGGCTCTGAAAAATCCAAACACATAGTAAGAGTGTGGAGAGCAGTCCCTAAAAAAAGATGGCTTTCTTTAAGAAACTGAAGTGTTGATTTGTTCTATGTATTGAAACAAAAAATAAAAGAAGCATATTTGCATAGGCCACAGGAAACATAGAGCCCAAATCACACTGCTGAACAGTTTTCTGCAGGCTAGGATCTTACATGAGGTTTGAGGGGTCTTTAAGCTCTGACTCCACATGACTTACGCAGATGGCTTACTTATTCAGAATGCACATGTCATTTCAGTAAAAAAACATTTTAGCAGAAATGAATGCATGTTTAGCAGAAACATGTTTAGAGAAAAAAAATCTAATTAGGTATCTGCCAACTGAAAGAATGAATGCATACTGCTTAATATGTAATATTTATAGTTATAGTTAAAACTGCCTTCAATTATTTTAACTACAGAAATTAAAATATTATCAGTGGATCAATTTATTAACTAATTTATTAACAAGGTTTGACCATGAATATGAATCTAAATCCTTTGCTGAGCCAGAGAACACTTTAATTCATAAAGATACAACAGAGAATATTTGCATCTTTAAATCCATCTATAGCTTTTTCATTTGACAAAAGAGGACAAAGTCACAACTAACTCAAACACTGGTACATTAGTGGTTTTGTTTATGAAATTTTGGCACTATTAACAATATTTCTATGCAGAATAGTAGCACACACATTATTCTCTTATCAACTTGTAAAATAAGGCACTGCTTGGTACCTCAAAGTTGAAGAAGCTTCTTGGATGAGAAACAAAATGTCTTCAAAAAAGTCCAGTTGTCTCTTTTTTATACATATTTTATTTTATATAGATAAATAGACAGACAGACAGACAGACAGACAGACACGGGAAAAGACCCGAACAGACCTAGACCTGCATACCTGCACCCGTGAAAATCTACGAAAACAAATATATATATTTGGAGTAGTTTCCAAACTCTGACCAGTTCAAGTTTGCAACTGGCATGCCAGGCACCTTAGATGCAGAGACCACAAAGGTGAACTCCCCATCAGGCATTAATGTGCTGGTGATAACATATACATTGTGTGAACAATTATTAGGCAAGTTGTATTTTGGAGGATTAATTTTATTATTGAATAACTACAGTGCTCTTGGTCAATCTAAAATATTAATAAACTTCTAACCAGAATATTTAAGAAAATAAAAGTGAGATTTTGGCTTTCTTAGGAGAATATCTATGACTGCACAATTATTGGGCTATTATTAGTGTGCAGAATTATTATGCAACTATAGGTGAAACTCGGAAAATTAGAATATCGTGCAAAAGTTCATTTATTTCAGTAAATGCAACTTAAAAGGTGAAACTAATATATGAAATAGACTCATTACATGCAAAGCAAGATAGTTCAAGCCGTGATTTGTCATAATTCAGACACTGTTCAGAGAGGTGTACTGTTTTCCTTCACCATAAATCTACTGTTTAATAAAGTCCCACAAGTTCTCAATAAAGTTTAGGTCAGGTGAGGAAGGGGGCTATGTCATTATTCTTTTAGGGTCTTTGTTGGCTACCCACGCAATGGAGTATTTTGATACATGCAATGGAGCATTGTCCTGCATAAAAATCAGTCTTCTTGAAAGATGCAGTACTTTTTCCATACTGGTTGAAGAAAGTGTCTTCTAAAACCTGACAATAGGTTTGTGAGTTGATTTTGAATCCAACTTTAACCCCCAAAAGTCCAACTAGTTCATCTTCAATAATACCAGCCTATACCAGAATCCCACCTCTATCTTGCTGGCGTCTGAGTCGAAGTGGAGTTGTGCCCATTACCAATCCAGCCACAGGCCTAACCATCTGGTCTGTCAAAGGTCACTCTCATCTCATCAGTCCATAAACCTTTGAAAAATCTGTCTTCAGATATTTCTTGGATCAGAATTGCCATTTCAACTTATGTGTCTTGTTCAGTGGTGGTCAGCTTTCAGCCTTCCTTACCTTGGCCATGTCTCTGAGCACTGAACACCTTGTACTTCTGGGCACTGCAATTAGGTTGTAGTTCTGGAATTTGAAAGCACTGGAGGATAATGGGTTCCTGGTAGCTTCATGTTTGATTCTTCTCAAATCTTTGGCAGTTAATGAGTGTCTTTTTTTCTCAACACATTTCTTGTGATTCTGTTGACTGTATGCAGCAAAACATTTAATGGTTCTGTGATCACACCCCAATACCTTAGTAACAGTGCTGCATCCCTCTGAAAGACTTTTTACAATTTTTGACTTTTCAGAGTCAGTTAAATCTCTTTTTTAGTCCATTTTGCCTGAGGAAAAGAAGCTGCCTAATAATTATGTACACTTTGATATAGGGTGTTGATCTCCTTAGGCCACACTCTTATTACATAAATACACATCACCTGATATGCTTATATCCACTAAGCCAGGGGTGGGCAATTACGGCTCTTTCATGACTCGTGGACTTCAACTCCCAGAATTCCTGAGCCAGCCATGCTCAGTCATGAAGGAGCCGTAATTGCCCACCCCTGCACTAAGCATTCAGGTTTATACAGCTTGGAAGTGGAAAATAAGCATAAAAATGATATGTGCAAAATACTCATTTGCCTAATAAATGAGCACACAGTGTAATTGGAGAAGGAGGCATAAAGAGAACTTTCAAGTGAGATTATCTCAGTTCTTTTACATGTATACCATATACGATGAAATATTCCATTTTGTCATGGAATTTCCAAGGTATTATATGATTTGACCATCTTAAATATTATTGATGTTGTGCTGCATCCGTAAAACATTTTGTGTCAATTTTCTTTAAGTTATGACAATGCAAATGTTAGAGATTTAGTTCATAGTTTATCCCACTGTTATAATTTAATTGCTTCTTTGTAATACTGCATCTGAAGTGAAATTGTTTGAAATTAGCCACCAATGGAAGAATTCTATAACTCAGGGCAGAATTGAGAGAAAGGGTTGTCTTATGTCCATGCTGAAGAAACAAAACAGAAGTAAAAGGAGTATAAGGAACACATTCAAAGGCAAGAGTGGGAAACAACAGATGTTATAACCACCATATGGTCCAGTAATTGAAGAAAAATGCAGGTCTGACTCTTCCTAGAGAGATCTTATGCACAAGTAGTTGAAGTGCAGGGTGTCACGGCAACAGTAGGAAAACTTAATAAAGCATTCCATTTTCTCTGGCCTTTTGATGATGTTTTCATTCTCATACATGTTCTAATGGTTGAGTTTGCTTTCCAGAAGCTCCAAATTTTTGACACTAGACTTTTGGTACTTTTCTCTACTTCAGTGTTTATTTATTTATTATAACATTTTTATTATGAAATTTATTTGATGCACATCTTGTATCCAACTCTATTATTCATAAAGAACAATAAATTATTTTGTGTATGTTTAAGGAATGATAGAACTTGTACATATTGTAATCAGTTTATCATCTTTTTCATCTTTTATCATAAGTTTATCATCTTATTCTTCAACAATTCCACCCATTAACAGAATTTTAATTTTTTCCTTGGATCACATCACATCATCATCATCACTGATGATGGCAAAAAGAGCCTGAAATAGATCTATACCAGTCTCCCTGAATTTTTAAAATACCAGCAGTAAAAACTA
>JAEANM010014241.1:0-14082 GCA_017656035.1 Myanophis thanlyinensis
CAAATCTAGATTGTATTTGCACATATGAATACCAGTTCATCTTTATACCTTGTTCTTGTAAAGCTTGCATCGATTTGTTCCCTGTCTCTTAATGGTGGAAAAAGTGATTGCCTAGCAGCTTCAGAGTGTCCTGGATGAAATGAATTATCAGTCAGGATTCAGACTTGGTTATGGGACAAAAACAGCATTGGGCACACTTATTGATGATCTCTGGTGAGAGCAGGATTACAGTAGTGCAACCATCCTTGCTTTTCTTGACCTCTTCAAGAGCCTTCAATACCATTGACCATGGTATCCTTTTGGACTGCCTATGAGGACTGGGGCTGGGCAGCACAGTCTTGCACTGGTTCAGTTTCCTTCTCCATGGTCAGTCCTAATTAGTTAATATGGAGTGCGAAATCCAGCCCTCAGCCACTATCTTGTGACATGCCACAGGGCTCAGTATTATCTCCACTTCTTTTTAACATCTACATGAAGCATCTAGGTGAGATCCATCACCATGGGTTAAGATAGCTGTATTATGCAGATGATATCCAACTCTATATTTCTACCCTTGGTGATAAAGTGATGCTATGACTGCCCTCTCACAGTGTCTGGAGGCTGTGGCAGATAGATAGGGCACCACAGGCTTTGATTAAACCCTGACAAGATCAAATGACTTTGGGAGCATAAAGACCCAAGACTCAAGACTTTAACATCTTTAGTGCTGGATAGTGTGGGCTCTACCCCATCAGGCACTACTCAGCACTACCCAACTATATATAAAAGTATATGGAAACAGCATCAGCATCTTGCATCAAGACGGGAAGGATACAAAATCATTTATCTTTGCTATCTCCTCTTGTTTCTCAAAATTAAGAGAGACCAACTTTATTAAGCTCATTCCCAGATTTGATTTAATCTAAATAGCTCTTGGGAACAAAACATTATTTTTTGAATTGGTTCAAGTAATTGCTTGATTCATTCCCAAAAGAGGAATGTAGGGGATCACACATCACTATCAATTCAAGTAAATTAAAATGGTACCTCAGTATTCATCATTAATTGGTTCTGAAATTGCCTGAAATACCAAAAATGATGAGTGGCAAACAATTTTTTCCCATAAGGAATAAAGTAGTAAGTCACAAAGGAGGTGGCATAGACATGTTTTAGTTTGCACATTGAGTACCAAACAAATGATGAGTACTGGGACAAAATTGAATTGAGTACCAAATTTGAGGATTTTCAAAACAGTTGAGTACCAAAGTACCACTCTATATGATTGATACTAATATTAGTTATTTACTTTGATCAGATAAAATAGTGCTTGCTAATTGGATATAAATTTAAATTCATAAATACATTTGCTATTAAATTGAATATTCCATTTCTTTTCCTTTAACATTTAGCAACCAGATCTATATTAAATGTATCATTTGTTCAGATCTATTTTTTTATGTCAAACTTTATTTTCTGGCATTTTCTGTATTTGTTGATTGTCCAAAGGTCATAATAAAAATGAACCTCCCACTAGCATGACTAGATGCAGACTGAGTGGCGGACACACAGATCAAAGATGGCCGTGCTAGCTCCGCCCTTTCTTGCTACAGACTAAAACGTAATCTATTTTGAGGATAGCCCTCGTATAAGAATATAGATGAAAAATAGATATCTTTGACCTTATTTTGATGGGTTCATGTATAAAATAATTAGAAACAGATATTTGCATGAGAAGATATCTCTAAAGTTTGAAAGAAATTTGAGAACTTGGGTTTCTGGTTTTTGAGCCATGCCTTGAAAAAGAAATTGTGTCACCCATCTGACTAACAGGCCCAATAAAAGCATGCATCTTCAGGAACTTTAAAATCCCCAAAGCAAATCTTTATTGATCACATCATTCCAGCACAGAAGAAAGCTAAAACAACTATATATAAATACGATTAAAGTAAAGTAAAGTAAAGTAAAGTAAAGTAACTCTAAATTTTCCTGTACAACTCTGCATAATTAAAAATGAGTTTCATTTCCTCTTCCCATATTGTCATATTGATCATATTGTCCCATTAGGAATCAGCCTGTTATTTTGATAACAGCCCACATCTTGGCAGAGTAAGTATCCTTGGCTCTCATGGTCACCCTTCCCTCCCCCCAACCCCCAGTCCACTGGCAAGTTGAAAAGCAATAATAGTCACAGGAAGCTTAAGCATTTTTCAATCGTGACAAATTGTTTGTGATTGTTTTTCAGTGAAAAAACTAATAGATAAAATGCAACCTTCATGGGGAGGACACATTATTGCACTAACAAATAGGAGCTCAGTTCATATTTTTATAAATTGCTTTGAATACTCCCAGAAAAGAGACCCAGCCAGAAATAATTAGAGTTTACACCTTTTCAGGTGTAGCTATATAGTTGTGGTCTTTCCCCCTTGAAGTTCAGTTGATATCCTGGTTGAGTTGTTTTAAATGATATTTGAAAACTCAGTTTTATAAACTAGCCTTCCCTTCCTAATTGGTATGTTATGTTTATATTTTATAAATGCTCTGGTAATATTCTATGTGGTGTTTGGTTATTGTTGTATTGGTTTTATATAACATAGATGAATTCTTCCTTTATATTACTTTACTATCATCCTAGATAATAGAAATGAGCAAAAATAGATCTGGATCAATTGATAGATATCAGGATGATACTGAGTATATCAGTGAGGGTTTCTGTCTTCAGTGGTCTAAAAATAGGATGAACTCAAATGTTTTTGCCATTCCTTAAATAAGATTAATCAGACAAATAAAGGAATATTGGTGTCAAACTTTAGCATAAAAGGCTTGTGAGCTTGGTTCTGCCATAGATCATAATTATCAGCATCAGTTTTTCCCCAAGCTCTTTAATACTTAGGAAGTATCTTTTTGCTTTAGACAGTCTTTGCACCTGTCTCTAATTGGAATTTGGGGAATCTCAAGATACTAATAAAAAAAACCCAGTACAGTAGATATTGAAAATTTGAAATCTGCCTACTCTTGCTCTAAATAGAAAACCATATCCAATGCCTATTCAAACTCCCCAGATTCGAAGTCACTTTCAGCAGGCATCCATGCAAGCAAAACTCGATTACTTTGAGGTTCATGGAAAGGAAGCACAAAAGAAGGTCTAAACCATAATACATTTTTGAGCTCACCTAGTTTTTCTCTAACATTTGTCCTTGTTCATAAACAAGACTCCAGGAGTTCATAAAAGTTAATTAATACAGTTCTTGGGTGGATAATTTCTTGGATGAACTAAGAAAATAAACAAGCATAACTCCCTAGTCATTGTCAATGTTTAGTTATTTAGAAAAATGCATGGTAGCTCATGTATGTGTGAATCTCACACCACTGGCAGGCTTGTTAATAAACTCCCCAAAAGGAGCTACGCACTAACATTCACATTTAATTATTCATTCTCTTCAACTCATACTGGGTAAATCAGTTAAGACAAGGTTTCCCAGAAGACATTTTTAGGGAGATTTTCTTTTTCTGATAGTTTAGGAGGAGGAAATTGGAAGGCTTCATTGATTTTTTTTCTATTATATTTGGACCTATTCCTTTCAACTAGGACATGATGGAAGATGAAAAATGTGACCAGCTTTTGACATCATTAATCACAGTAAGTCATTGAACTGAGTTGGTAGGTTGACAATTGTAAGTGTAGCTTTACTATGGTTCATAGCTGCAGGCTGATTCCAGATTGCAATACTGGGAGATTTCACATCATCTACTGGAAAGCTGCAGAACTCATTTTTTCCCATTTTTAAAAATATTTGATTGGTCATTGAGAGTGAGAGCCTCAGAACTTTGATCTTATCAGTAGGCAGATGATGTCTATTGATCTGATGTAAAGATACAATTATGCAGATATTTGACTGGGTGCATAATGGGATGAACAAGGATAATAAACTGAACCATAAATTCAATAAATGAATGATCTTTAGTGATCCTTCTAAGTTGGAGACTCAGTTAATTAATTACAAATAGTTGCAGAATTTTTTGAAGGAGCCAATGCACAGTTCATTGTTTTCTGTTTTGTTATTCTCACTGTGTTATTGCTTTCTGATTTGTTATTCTCACTATGTTATTGGGACCTGTGTGACATTACTGACATAGTGTTCTTTTAGATTTCTATCACCCACAGCTTTGATTAACCCTGAAATGGATAGTCTACCTGCTTTGATAACTTCTAATTTTGATTACTGAAATGCACAACATGCTGTTTGTTAAGGATGACACTGGAGTTACAGGTAATAAAGAACAGGGTAGACAGACCGCTTATTATATAATTTTCTGTATTTATAATTACATATTCTTGTATATAAATATGTATACATATTCTCCTTTTTATGATATACACTAAATCCCAGTTGTATTCTTTTATTATTCCCTGCTCCATTCCTAGTTTTTAAATTATGTTATTCCAGCATATTATAAGGAGCTCTTCTTGAAAACCATCCAGAAACTACAATGGTCCAGAAGACAGCAGCACACACAATATTGACTGTTCCTAGGTTCACCCACATTACACCTCTGTTATGTGAGGTACACTGGCTCCTAGTTTCCTTTTGGGGTAAAATTCAAGGTGCTGTATGGTTTGGGACCAAGTTATTTACTGGAGTATCTGATCCTTCTAACCTATAGTTCTGAAATCTTGCAATCTAGTGAGACCATGGAAGCTTATCTTTTCTATAACTACCTTATGGAATAGCACTTACCTAGTAATCCAGCTTTCAACCTTTCAGAAAGTCATCAGTTACTCGGGTAAGAAAGAGTGAGAATATATGGAGTTGCAGCACCCCAGGGAAATGATTGAAGCCCTGTTTTTTTTAATAGCTTTTTTATAATTCTGGGTTTTATTATTGTTGTAACTCACTGGGGGTTACATTTTAAGATGGCCAGCCATACAAATGTTTTAAATAAATAAATATTTCTTTTTTTCATAGAGTGGTTTTTATTATACTAACAATATACTGGCTGAGTAGTACATTCTTATTATTCTATGTTTTAAAAAATAGTATTGGTTTTGCAAAATCAGTCATTTATATTTGTATTTACAGACTTTAATGAAATGCCTGGATATGTCTAGTCTGATGAAGAGGAACTAGGGGTAACAGCATAGCAGTGTTTCAATATCTCAGGGGCTGCCACAAAGAAGAGGAAATCAAGCTATTCTCCAAAGCACATGAGGGTAGGACAAAAAGCAGTGGGTAGAAACTAATAAAGGAGAGAAGCAACTTAGAACTAAGGAGAAATTTTGTGACAGTTAGAACAATTAATCAGTGGAACAACTTGTGAATAGAATAGAATAGAATTCTTTATTGGCCAAGTGTGATTGGATACACAAGGAATTTTCTTCGGTGCATATGCTCTCAGTGTACATTAAAGGAAACGGTACATACGGCAGAAATCATAAGATACAACATTTAATGATAATCATGGGGTACAAATAAGCAGTCAAATCATAGTAGGAGACAATAATCAGTATAAATCGTAAAGATAAGGGGTGGGTGATGGAACGATGAGAACAATATTAATACAGACTTAATAAATAGTTAGACAGTATTGAGGAAATTATTTGTTTAACAGAGTGATGGCATTCGGGAAAAAGCTGTACTTGTGTCTAGTTGTTCTTGTGTGCAGTGCCCTATAACATCTTTTTGAGGGTAGGAGTTGCAACAGTTTATATCCAGGATGTGACTGGTCTTTAAATATTTTCCCAGCCCTCTTTTTGTCTCGTGCAGTATACAGGTCCTTGATGGAAGGCAGTTTGGTAGTAATTGTTTTTTCTGCGGGTTCTGATTATCCTCTTTACTCTGTGTCTGTCTTGTGAATGCTCCAACACTGGAAGTTTTTAAGAAAAGATTAGATAACTATTTGTCTGAAGTAGTGTAGGGTTTTCTTCCTAATCAGGGGGTTGGACTAGAAGACCTCCAAGGTCCCTCCCAACTCTTCTCTTCTCTTCTCTTCTAAAATCTTAAATGAAGTAAGAGACAGCAAAGTTCAGTTTTATTGTGTGGAACATTATGAATTTAGCTAAACTCTCTTTTCTAGAGAAAGTCATAAGGGAAAAAAATCAAACTACCTTAGTAAATTATGTCTAGAGCCAAGGATCCCTCAAGGATGCTGTTTTGTGCACACTAATTGCTTTTTAGATGAATTCAAGTTTTAATCAGTGTTCATCTTTACATAGTGTTCATCATGCTTTCTTTCTCCATTCCCACCCCTTTTTTCTGTTGGTCTCTCATTTTATGGAATTTATTTATTCTTGTGATTTGAACTGAATGCAAAATGCAAATCCTTTTATTGATTTGCGTGGAAATAATTTTCTTTGAATCCTTGGTGCCTCTTGAGCAACACGAAAGCTGAAGTTGGCATAAGAAGATGGATTCATGCTGGTAATCCTAATGAGCAATGCTGCCTGTGACTTTTCTTTTCTTTCTTTCTTTTTTTTTTTTTGAAGTGTGGTTTGCAAAGCTGTAATCCTTTTGACTGTAGAGTTTTTCAAAACTATGGTGCCAGAATTAATATAAAAAGGAGTTCATGGGATTCTCCCTAATATTACATTATAGCAATGGGGAGCGATGCAAAATGTCTCGTGTAATAGAATGGACAATGGCTTCTAATGGAATGATCTATACACTCAAGGTATTTGATTTCTCTTTGCAAGGATATGATTGTTTCATGTTTATGGTGTGCAAAGAAGCTTGAAGATATTTGTATATTAATTCTTCATAAATAAGAGTCTTCTCTTGAGCCATATTGATGGAAAACTGAATTGGCCAGTTTCTCATACTTCTGAAGAAAAAAAGCACTACCTCTGCTTTCTGAAGTAGTCCAGGTACATCTGGAAAGGTCTGTTTGGGCTAAGTTTACTTAGACTTTAGACTTCAGCTGGAAAATTTATTGATTATGAATTATAAAGAAAAAACAAAGTATACACAAAGGTGTCTGATAAGATCACACACATTTTACTTAATATGTAAATACATCACAGAAAGTCAAAGTAGGGAACTTGCTGCCCAATCCTGTAGCAGTCAACAGTTGTGTTCTGCAAGGCAACATTTTAGGTCCCACATGATTCCTGCTCTATATCAACAATCTATATGCAATCAACTTAAAAGCATTTGTGTCCTTTTTGCCAATGATGTGAAATTATTCAATACTAAAGATAACTCTGTTGTCTTACAATGTGATCTCGACCATATGTCAAAATGGTAATCCACTTGGCAAATGCCAAATTTCGATCAACAAATGCTCTGTCTTACACATTGGTAAACATAATCAGAACATTAAGTATAAGCTAGGTGGTGTAGAATTAGCTGATGACCCCCCACTATGTCAAGGACCTAGGCGTGCTTATCTCTGACGATCTTTGCTCCCAAGTTCATCGTAACAGCATTGCCAAAAAAGCATTAAGAGTTGTTAAATTAATATTGCAGGTTTTTTCCTGGAAACATTGTATTGTTAATTAGAGCTTATAAATCCAATGCCAGACCAATATTAGAGTATTGAGCAACTGTTTGGAATCCCTACTATATATCTGATATGAGTACAATTGAGCGGGTCCAGAAGTACTTTATGAGAAGTACTCTTAAAGTACTTGCACTGTTCTATATGCAATAGAATTCCCTATGCTACTAGGCTCAAAATTCTTGGTTTGGACAATTTAGACCTATGCCACTTGTGGTCAGACCTAGGTATTGCACATAAAAATTATACACAGTAACATTCTACCTATAAATGACTTTTTCTGTTGCAATTGCAACAACATGCGTGCTAACAACCCAGAGGTGAAATCCAGCCAGTTCTAGTCACTTCGCTAGAACTGGTAGTAAATTTTTAAGCAGTTTGGAGAACTGCTTAACTTTACAGGCTTAATTCTGTAAAGAAGTCAGTTGTTTCTAACTTAATCTTTATTGCCCTGCTTACAGAAATTGCCTCTGCCCTTATTACATTGTAACTTTGGTGAAGTTTAATTCTGTGCTGGGTGATGTTTAATCCTGTGTTTATTGATGGGATAATTTTCCCTATTCAGCTTTGTTTGGAAGGAAAAAGTTTAATCTCTGTTCCTGAAAAGAATCAGTTTCAGAAATCTGGCTAGTTGCTGTGTCTATTTGTTCTGATAATTGGTTTAACAAGCAATAGCCACTATGTTAGCTCCTTTGCTTCATTCTGGCATTAATTGCTTTCTTTACAGTTAGGTTTATCTCAAGTGTTTACACTTGAGCTTGCCTGGGGTGTGAGCTCTGGCAATGAGCTTGTGTTTTAGTTTTAAAATAATTATTTGTATTGTGTTTGATTTTTTCCCCTGCCTCATGGTTTCTTTTTCTATCTGGGAAGGGGATCATTCTTCATTGCTTTAGTGGTTCTTGGCACTGTCTTTTTGAGATGTACTTTCGAGGAGGCAGAATGCAAGCTTGGCACTGATGTTTTTACTGCCTTTCTAGGGAGCATGTGATCTTTCTTTAAATCTGGATGATTTTTTTAGGCTATCTTATGAGGTGAGTGAGACCAGCTGGCATCTTTAAGTGGCGCAAATGGATCTAAGAATTTCTTCTCCTAGGTGTGCTCTTTCTGGAGAGCTTAAATGACCTCTCTGCTGAAGGGTTTCATGTTATGAGCAAGAGTTGGCTGTTGATAGTTATCATTGCATTTTAACTATTTTAATTCGTCAAGGTGCTCTGGCACCCTGCCTGATTTGTAACTCCAGCTTGCAGGTATTTCTAATCTAATGATTTGTATTTAGGGCAGCTTTTTGCAAGCAAAAAAACTTTTTGTATTTTTGTACAGGTAATCCTTGACTTACAACAGTTAATTTAGTGACCATTCAAAGTTACAATAGAACTGAAAAAAGTGACTTATGACTGTTTTTCACACTTAGGACTGTTGCAGTATACTCATGGTCATAAGAGGCAAGGCGAAGCATCCCTCAATATGAGTGACATTGAGTTAGCCATACCCACCCAGTAACATGACCAAGCCCTGCCTACTAAGCCATGCCCACAGAACACCCACAGTAGTAAAAAAAAATAGAATTCTTCCACTGTAACAACCGCTTTAAATTCAATGTAAATCATTCGCTCAACTGTAAGAAATATGAATTTTGTAATAGAGTTATCAAAGCCTGGAATGCTCAACCTGATTCAGTTGTGTTCAGTTTGCTACAAATTCTCAGTTTCAGTCACGAATTGACTTCCACCATACCTAAGTGGACAATAGAGGGAGTGTGCATAAGTGTACAAATGTGCCTATCATCCCTGTCATTGTATTTTCTTACTTTCTTATTCTTGTATTCTCACTGTTTGATTATTTTGTATTGTTGTATTGTTATTGTTTGACAAATTCTAATAAATTAAATAAAAATAAATATATGTATTTTGCAAACATTTTTTTGTATGTTACCTTGAATTTTATTATGCATATGTTGCGTATGCACAGGTCCATGTAGGCTTTTTTTTAACTGGAAAATTACACTGAATGTTTCATAAGGGTACCAATATAAACATATATTTTGCTTTATATATTGGTTCTGAAAGTGTGAAATATGTACATTTATTTAAAACTGAAAACACGAGTTATTTATCTATTCCTAATTATTGGCCACATTGATTTCTTCTTATTATTTATTCCAAAGTCTGTCAGATAATGCTTTATTAAACTACGTATTTCAAATGATCTATGTTCTACTGCAAGCTCAAAAGATTATTCCCCATAAACCTGTTTTATTTCAGTGCTCAGTAGACTTCCACACTGAATTGAGATGAAACAGAAAATTACCAAACATTTCTGTTCAAGATTAGAAGTGATAGGCTGTTTTGAAAGCAATAGATATATTCATACCTGTTTTTGTGCATTACATACATACATGCATATTATACATACCTTTCCAAAATATTACCTTTTTTGGTATACCATTTTCTCTAAAATATATGTACTTTTTTTTTAGATAAAACTTGTTTCTCTACAGTTTTCTGTATGCATTTATGTATGGTTTTATGGGCAAATTTTTATCTAAGAAATGCATTACAGAATTGTGAAAAGGGAGGAATCTAAAATATAAGGAACCTATAAGTTTTGAAGCATTTCAGTTTTCTTAAAAATGTGAATCCAGCAAAATTACTCAGCATCCCTAACACAAAGCCAAATACAAAACTCTCTTGCTTTAGAAGGTGAATTATTCAGTTGCAGTTATTTCAAATTCATGTTTAATTGTCAAGTTACTTTTACCCCATAAATGAAGATACTAGTGAATTTGAGCAAATTCCTTTTAAAAATAAAAATGAATGAATTTTTAACTGATCACTCATCCTGAGATCTGTTTCAGTCAATTGAGCAATTAAGATGTATAAATGCAATAGAACAAATGTGCTAAAGTTCTTCTTAATTGTCTCAAATGAATACTAATTCAATAGGTGCTCCATCAGTATTTTGATTTCTCATTCTCTCTTCGTCTAATCCCAAAGAATATCCACCAATGATGATTACAATAAATCTCTTTTATTGTAGGATTTTATTGTAGGATACTACTAAAGTCAATTCTTACCATGCATAATTTTGACATTTATTTTCTTTGCAATCAAAACAATATTTCTCTCTTGGGACATAATGATTCTTACACCCTTCAGATATTGAGTAATAACTGAGATTTTCCCCCGATTCATTATATTTCTGACACTGATTTCTTAAAAGTTCATTAAAAATGCTGGGTTTGATTTCAATAAATAGATGGTACTAGAGAATTTGTGTGTGCTAGTACTGGTATTAGCAGTAGCATTTGCACTGCAGACTTTGCCAAATTATGGAAAACGTCACATAAAAAATGAAAAGCTAAGTACATCTTTTGCCAGCTTTATAACTATAAAGAAGCTGATAACAATCTTGTTGTGTGTCAAGTTTCTCAACCTCTTATCTCACAAGCGTTAACCTTAATCATCTCTTATTTTCAAGCTATTCTGTACTTATGGGTATTTAAACATTTCAGTTAAACTCAATCGTTTACTTAGATGCTGCCTCTAATAGACTCAGTGTCACTCTGAAGACTGTAAATGGATTTTGCTGAAGATTCAAGTTATTCAGACAGGCTAGAGTTGATACCATTGTCTCCCCCCCATCCCCCATACATATCAATATGTAACTGATATTCCTGCCCGCAATATAGTTCAGTTGCACAAAGTCTTGCTTGATATATAAAAAAATCACCTTGACTTTTTTGTAGTAGCTAAACCACAACTGGGTGGTTCTCTTTTGCTTTCTTGCCATTTCGACTTCAATATATATTGAAGGGTGTATTTGAGTGCCATTGATCTACAATTGTTTTGCATTGCTCTAAGAGTTTTAGAGCTATACTCTAAGACCATCACAAGTAGTAGTCAGTTATATTGAGCAAGGAAATGTGCAATACCTCATGGACAGCTGGATGGGTCACATTCACCATTCATGCACTAGTAGAATAAATGAATTGGAAGATGGTGAGCATTTCCACATGACCAGCCTTTTCACATTTGATATGATTCTGCAAAAAGGAAGGAGAATTCAGACATTGTCCTTGTCACAGTTCAAAGACATTAAGACACTCTGAGGATGTAGCTATTTATATGTTTTCAAGTATATAGACCTCAGAAAGTACCAGTAGCCAATCATCATTTGACATTTCTAGCCTACAGACAATTGTAAAGAATAGTCAGACAACTAGTGCTATTTTTGCCCGTCTCTAAAGAGTGCTTTGTTCTCTCCAATCACTTTCACAACAAAATAAATATCCCCAGCCCCCTTAAGAACCAAAATGATTAAACTGACTGCATTACTACACTCACTTTAATGAACTACCTTGTTGTTGTTCATGGTCCTGCTAGCAAATTGATTGCTCTATATGCAGTTACATGATGCAGAAGTGAAATCCAGGAGCAGTAAGATAAGATGAGCCACTTGATTTTACCTCCCATAGAAAATATTTGGCTGTTCCTAAAACTTGACTTTGATCAAATCTGGAAGGCTATTTCAATTATGTGTTTTACTGGCATCTGCCTGAACATTAGTAGATTTGCTGAAGGTGGAACAATTGTTCCATACTGAATTCTAGAGATATATGCATAAAACAAATTAAATCTGATATGAACACATTTTCACTGATTTCTAACAATTTACTATGAAAAATTAATGGAAACAGTAAGTAGAGACAAAAAAAATGATAAAATTTGTTCATAACTACTCTTTATTATTTTTCTAAGAAGGGAACTTGAAATTGTCAAGAAATGTATCACAAACATGTTATATTTAGGAAATGCTTTTGGGGTTGTAGAAATTACTAAGAATCATATGAATGGCAACAATGGACCCTATCATTGTCCTTTTCTGTGCCATATAAAGGTTCAGTAAGTTCTGAAGTTCCTGGTTTTCACATCCCTAAAGGATTACATATCAGTTGAGAAAACTCATCTCTCCAGATGTAATCTAATTGCAATCATGACATAAAATGAAATATATAAAATGAGAAATGAGATATAAAAGAATGGAAAATTAGTGTATATTGTTTCTTCTTAAATAGTTTATATAATGGGAATTATTTATCTCAATTGTCAAAATGTTTACAAGGCCAATGTGTTAGGTAAGTAGTGTAACAATAGAAATGTCATGCCATTTCTATAGAAAATTTATCAAATGTGTGGTATTTGAAGTCATAACTAGTGCAAAAATGAAATGGATGAGGCATGATTAACACATGAAACAGTAACAGGATTGAACTGAAATGAATGAATATTGAGTGAAGAACCACCACGAAATTAAAGATAAGCAAGTGAAAACTGATGTATGTTCCAAGTACATGTCTCTCACAGCTGTTCATTGTGTACAAGGAACATCGAGGGTAAGAAATATCACAGCTCAACAATAGATACAATTTCTGAATAATTTTCACTCTACTTCCAGTGCTGGGAAAAGAAGAAAGTTGAAAAGAAGAAAAATGAGTTCTGAATTTTTTTAAAAAGCCAGCATTTTATAGTTAATTACAATGGACGAATTATAATATTTTACTTAAAAAAACATAGATTCCAGAAACCAGGCTATCAACCTGTTTAGGACTGATGTGTAAATGAATGCTTAACAGAAATGGGCTACCCACAATGAAAGATTTCAGAAGGTGACCTCACTGTGAAGAAGAGTTCAACCCAGAGTTATGGAGGAGGCTGGATTTATAACAGCAGTGCAATCTGATCCTTGATAACTTTTCAAAGAATTGAATTTAAATTGAATTAAAGAGAGACTCAATCTAGAACAAAGAAGAAATTTCCTGACAGTGAGAATACTTAACTAGTGGAATAGCTTGCCTCCAGAAATTATGGGTGCTCCATCACTGGAGGTTTTCAAGAAGAGATTGGACAGCCATTTGTCCATAAATGTACAAGGTCTCCTGCTTGAGCAGGGGTTGGACTAGAAAACCTTCAAGGTCCCTTCCAATCCTGTTGTTCTATGTTATGAGTTCAGGATAGATAAATAGCTTTACACTGTACTACCCAGTAGAAACTATGCCTTTTTATTGTTGTTGTAAAGTTTTCCCTTATCTTCCATATTTTAGAGATATGCATCATAATATTGACTAAAAGATTCCTGGTTACCTATCAACTCGAGAATAAATTAAAATGTGTTAACTAACAACAATAATTGTTTAAAATGATAGCTTCTTGGTATATGTTACACATGTATTATTCACCACAGTGGGAGATAAAGAGATAAGAAATTTGTCCAATTAAAATATTATGTGAATATTCTGATTCAACTTGCTAAAGATATTAGAGTATGGAGAATGTAAACTCTAGACCACAAGGTTAAGGTTAAGACATCTGCCTACGATGCAGGCGACCCAGGTTCAAATCCCATAAGGGTATGACCGGCTGATGATGGCTAATAAGCTTGAAATAGATCTATACCGGCCTCCCTGAATTTTTAAAAATACCAGCAGGAAAAAAAAATAATGTTGGTATAAGGGGCTGAGTCATGGCCTTATGAGTTCTTTGTTGTGGTGTCCTTGGTCCTGCATCTTAATCTTTTGGGTCGTTAGTGTAATCTTCTGGGTCGTTAATGTAATCT